>JAJPUD010015405.1:416-13348 GCA_023553655.1 Myrmecobius fasciatus
TTTTACTTTCAATTTTATTAATCTAACCTTTTGTTTTTAGAATTTCAAGTTTGGTATTTATTTGATTGAGGTTTTTTAATTTGTTTGTTTTCTAGCATTTTTAGTTGCAAGTCCAATTCACTGATCTTCTCTTTATCTTTTTTATTCAAGTAAGCATCTAGAGATAGAAAATTACCCCTTATAACCGCTTTAGCCATGTCCCACAAATTTTGGCATGTTTTCTCATTATTGTCATTCTCTTGGATGAAATTATTAATTATGTCTATGATGCTTTTACACCCATCCATTCTTTATGATGAGATTATTTAGTTTCCAATTACTTTTTGGTTTATTTTCTCCTGGGCTCATATTGCATGTGATTTTTATTGCATTGTGATCTGAAAAAAAAATTCATTTACTAATTCTGCCTTTCTGCATTTGATTTTGAGATCTTTACATTTTAATATATGGTGAATTTTTGTATGGGTTCCATGAACCTATACAGATAGTGTACATCTTTCTGTCTCCATTCAATTTTCTCCAAAACTTTATCCTATCTCACTTTTCTAGTGTTCTATTTACCTCTTTAAATTATTTCTTATTTATTTCATGGTTAGATTTATCTAATTCTGAGAGAACAAGGTTGAGGTCTCCCACTATTATAGTTTTGCTGTCTATTTCTTCTTGCAGTTCTCTTAACTTCTCCTTTAGAAATCTCCATGCTATGCCACTCGGTGCATATATGCATATATGTGTAATATTGATATTGTCTCATTATCTATGGTACCCTTTAGCAAGGTATAGTTTCCTTCCTTATCTCTTTTAATTATATCAATTATCAATAATGAGATCAAGATGGCTACCCCTGCTTTTTTTTTTACACTTCACCTAAAGTATAATAGATTCTGCTCAGGCCTTTTACCTTTACGCTGTATATATCACTCTGCTTTAAATGTGTTTCTTGTAAACAACATTTTCTAGGATTCTGGCTTTTAATACAGTTTGCTACCTGCTTATGCTTTATGGAAGAGTTCACCACATTTACATTTATGGTTGAGACTCCTAATTCTGTATTTCCTTGTATCTTATTAACTCCAAATTATACTTTTCTCTTTCCTTTTCCTGTTTTCCACCTCCCCAGGATTGTACTTATGAGCACCACTTGCCTCAAGCAGCCCTCCCCTTTTAGAGTCCTTCCCCCCTTTCTTATGCCTTTCCCCTACTATTTCTGTTTTCCCTTCTATTTAGCCTACCTCTTCCATTTTCTCCTTTCCCCTCCCACTTTTCTATAAGGTGAGAGAAGTTTGGAAGGCAGAGCAGGAGGGGGGTGGAGCCAACATGGTGAAGAGGACACATGTTTCTTTCTGACCTTCTTCCATGACCCTCAGACTAATTACCAAATCCAGCCTCTGAATTAGTTCTGAACTGGCAGATTTTAGAAGGCTAAAAATGAAATGATAATTGTAAATGTTTTGAAAATTTTTAGGGGTTTTTGAATACTAAATATTATCATGTTACTTCCTAGAGACCAAAACTGATTAGAAAAGAAACAATCCCCCTCTTGTGTCTTTTCTAACTTTAAATTAATGAATAATGAATTCATAAACATTTCTTCTTCAAGTTCTTGAGCAGTTTATAACATAGTCTTTTGGGATCTCAATGATTCCCTATACCTGAATATTTTCTCTGTTTTTCTTTCTCTATGTCTCTTGTCTCTGTTTCTATCTTTGTGTCTCTGCCTCTCTCTTCTCTTTCCCTCCCTCTGTCACTCCCTTCATCCCTTCCTCCCTTGTCTCTCTTCCTGTTTTCCTCCCTCCCTCCCTCCTTTTTTCTCTCCCTCTTTCCTTCTCTCTTTTTCTCTCTCCTTCCACCTCTCTGTCTTTCTCCCTCCTTCACTCTTTCTCTCCTTCCTTCTCTCTCTGTCTCTCTCTGTCTCTCTTTGTCTCTCTCTCTGTCTCTCTCTCTCTGTATCTCTGTCTCTCCCTCAAACCCCTCCAATGATTTATCTATCTCTCCTTTTCCTATATTTCTCTTTACCTATTCTCTTCCTTTTTTTCTGAGAAAAAGATAACAGCTAGAACAATTTGCTTTTACCTGGCTTTATGTTTTCCTTTTGTTATTGTCATTGGATTTAATTTGGTATTAGGAGATTCAAGTAAGGAAATTATCAAAGCAAATCTGCAATTTTTCTGCAGTTTCCTCTCTAAGAGAGTTACCCAGGATACTGAAAGTTTTAGTATATTAATTAGGCAACCAATTGGTATGTGCAATACATTTGAACTCAGATCTTTCTGACTTTAAGGCTATTAGATGTCTCTTATGTAATTAACAATTTAATAAAATAGTGAAATTATTCCAGTCTGAAATTTTTAGCCCCTATAAATATTGATAAAGAAATTATTGAGGTCAATTTGGATGTTATGTTTTTGCTTAATTTGTATGCATCTATATGCATGTACATATAAGTATATACACATACCCATATATATGTATATATATTGCATATATATTAATACATATAGTGCATATGTTTTAATCATTAAAAGGGATGGAATAGTTGTTCCAGAATTTTTAATAAAGTATTTCCCCCTTTAAATATATCTCCCTTCTAAAGCAGATCCAGAAATTGGAGATTTTGATATTTTATTTCTTATTTGTATCTCACAGTTTGGAGTTCATTTTAACTCCAATTTAATCCAAAAATTTTTATTAGGCATTTACTATATATAAGACATTACAGTAGAAAACAGCTTTTAATTGGAACTGTTTTCTATCTGTAAGGGTAAATGAAATAAATAATACATTAGTCTCTTCTACCAATTTATTTCCTACTAGTTTAAGGCAAATATTTTTCACAAAGTATTAGGGAATTTTCTTCCAAGTCTGTTTATCTGCAAAATGAAAGGTTTAGATTGGATTCTTTTCACTCCCAAACTAGTATTTTCCCAATTGTGTTCTACTTTAGAACAAAATACTGAAGAAATGGAAAACTGATAGAATCAGAAGCACTAGGATGGGTCAAAAAATGCTGAAAGAAGATGTCAGAACACTTTGTTCTTAATTCAGGAAAGTTCTGAAGATGATAACAGTACAATGGCAACAAGATTGCTGCTAGTTTTTTATATGAATGCCTCAAGTAGAATCTTTATGCTATCAGGGGAGTTACTTGTAGTGTTAGATAAACTCATGGCAGTAACCACTTACTGAGTAGCTTGTAAAGATTGTAGCCTCATGCATGAAATTCTAGTTCTCAATTTTTTTAAATGAGAAAATTTTCATTTCTGATATGTCTCAGTGATTCTGTTGAACATCTATGCACTTTAGTCTAATGGCTTCATTGATGTCCTTCAAAAATCAGCTCAAATCATACCTTGAGCTGAATTCCTTTCCTAGTCTTTCTTACCACTACTATAAGTAGTTGTATTTTTTTTGTATTTTTCTTATATTATCCATCTTCTATTCTGTATATATCTTGTATACCTCTTACAAGTGATTACATATTTTCCCTCTTTTGAATGTGAACTTCTCCAGGACAAAGACCATTTATCTGCCTTTCTTTGTATTTCCCATGTTTAATACAGTGTCTGAAATACAGTAAATACTTGAAACTTTCCTGTAGGCAGATTAACTGATTTTTTAGGGAATCTATTCCTAGATCTATGCTTTGGGATCTCTGACTATTATTTTTGATTGAGGTAAAGAAGGAGAATAGGAAAGAGAGAATAGTCTGATTAATCCAGTGACTCACTTTAAAGATTTACTGGACCAGTCCTCATACATTATATTCTGCTCTATGAAACATTTGTCCCTAAATTTACCACAGTTCAAAAACTCACCTCTTCAAAGATGTGACAATGTCTTATTCATTATATAGTGGTCTTAAAAGTTCAAGGAAGGCACTTTTAGCCATAAGAACAAATATATTATTGTCTGTTCATGTTTTGAATGTATGACTTAACCCTTAAATCTCTAAACTTAACTGTCTCTGAACTGTCTCCAGTCTGAAATATGTTGTAGGCATAATAACAAATTAACATTTATACATGGCCTTAAAAACAAAAACATTTTTTGGGGTATTATGTGACACAATGAATAGAACCCTGACTCTGGAGTGAAGAATTGAATTCAAACCCAGCCTTAGACACTTGACACTAGCTATGTGGCCCTTGTCCAGTCACTTAACCTCAATTTCCTTGTCAAAAAAAATCAAATAAATATATAAATAAAACCACTTTCTAGATTATGGTGCTTTGTGCCTATGGTATATATCAACAAGCAATGTCTAAGGACTAAATAATAATCATAGTTTAAAATTAAAAGGCACAAATTTAAAAGGTCCCAAGGCCTTAGGAAACATATATCTTATTAGGGATACAGCATATATACATATCCATACATATAAATGCGATAAAATTTTCCAAAGAAAGAATGAATCAGAAAAACTTGCATGAAGGGCATGAAATCTAATTCAAACTTTAAAGAAAGTTAAAAATATCAAGATAAAGTAAATAAGTAAATTCAGATTGGAAAGCAATCTGAGTAAATGAATAATAAAAAAGTTATGAAATGTTGAATTTAGGAAATCAGTAATATAGCTGTTTGGTTATAGAATACATGAAGAAGAGTAATATAAAATAAGGCTTGAGAGATAGGTTGACCATGAAATTTAGTCACAAATACTGAGCCATAATTTTCAGTCCTAAACTCTAAGAAGGTTTAATTCAATTTTAACTAATATTCAATAGAGTGTTATTAAAAGTACGATGAATCAACAAGTAGAAAAGCAAACAATAGTCACAAAGAATCAGTATTGCTTTATTAAGAATACATTGTGTTACAAATTACAATAGACAGAAATAATTAATGTTGGAAGGGGTGTGGAAAGATATAAAAATATTCTGTTGATCTAACTATAAATTGCTATAATCATACCAGAAAGCAATTTGGAATTGTGATAACAAAGCAGCTAAAATCATAATTTACTTTAACTTTTATCTTTTAATATCTATAACAGGAAAAAAGATTTCAAAAAACCATGATTTCATCAAGATAAGGTCATATCAGACTCCTTTTTTGACATGATTACTAAAATAGTAGATAAGCAAAATGGTGGAGATATTTTGATCTAGGTTTTAGCAAAACATTTTTAATAAAGTATCTCACACTATTTTTATGTATAACATGGGAAGATGTGGAAAACAATGGATTTTCAAATAATTGTTTCATGTCAACATGTAAGAGAGGTCCTTAGGGATACTCCAGAGATCTGTTCATGGTGCTGTTCTGCTTAAGATTTTATTAAAAAACTAGGTTACAGTATGTTCATTCCATTTCCAGATGACAAAGAGAGAAGAAAGATAGCTAATTTTTCATTGACAGAGTTTGTTGTTGTTGTTTTTAACTGAAGTATGGTACTGAATCTAATAATATAAATCCAACAGATAAAAGTGGAAAGTATTATACCTGAGCATGAAAATAAACTTCACAATAAAATAGGAAAATATATGTTTAGATTTAACCTGTCCTGAAAACATTCTGAGGCTTTTGTGGACTAGAAGATCCAGATATATTGTGATTTCATAGCTAAAAATGTTAATGTAGTACCTAGCTGCATTAAAAGGAATATAAGTCCTAGATATAAGGAAGTAAGAAGTGCCCCTTTACTCTGTCTTCATCAGAATTGATCTAAAATATTGTATTAACTTCTTTGTACCAATGGATATGAATTCAGATCCTCCTAACTCCAGGACTAGTACTCTATACACTGTGACATCTAGCTGCCCTTGTAAAAAGTTTTAAGGAAGACATTTTTAGATTACAAAATGTCTACAGGAGGAATACCAGAATAATAGAAAAAGTTAAGGCCATGTTGAATGATTATTGAGTCAAGGAGCTGGGCATTTATACATTGAGAAAAATAAGAGAAAAATCAGAGGATAGAAAACAGTTTTCTCCAAGTATCTGAGGGATTATTACGTGCAAAAGGGATCAGACTTTTTTTTTCCAATTTGATTCCAGCAAGGAAAATCAGAAGCAACGAGTCCAAGTTGAAAAGAGGTCAATTCATGCTTTGTGTTCAGACAATTAGAGATGTCTCAAAGCAAAACAGATGGCTTAGAGAAGTGGTGAGTTATCCTTCTTTAGAGATTATCAAGTAGAGACAATGATTTTTTTTTTGCTATTTAGTAGGTCCTCATTTCAATTAAGTTTTAGACTAGATGACTACTGTTTCATTACAAGTCTTAGATCCTATTATTCTGTAACTCAAATAATTCACTTCTAGACATTTAAAGATAGGGATGGGAGATAAAGATGGGAGAGGCAGCAGACAAGACTGAAAGAGATTAAAGTTGAAGCTGATTCTACATTGTGTCAAGAAGAAATTGGTTGACCAGAGAGCTTTTAGTGTTTTATGAAGTCCTAAATCTTACACTTTAGAAAAATAAGTGATGAACTTTAAAACTAAAGAGGGAGAAATTCCCCCATTGTCTCAAAAATGAAGTACTACATAAAATGCAATTATTTTTGTAATAAAGTATTTAATTTACAAAATAAGATTCTGTGATATTATAATAAGGTATGCAAAGATGAGGGAGTGTAGTATGGAAAGTCAACAAGTTTAAGCACCTGAAGCCTTGTTTTAATTTTTGTTCTGCCTGTTCCATTCCCTTTTTCATAAACTTGATACCTGAGAATGCAGAGAAAATTAATACTCTGGGCTTCTAAGAGTGAAAATAATTGTTGGATTCACCCTGAGGCGTCTGAATTTTTTCTTTAAAAGAAAAGTTCCTGATAAAGTTATGTGACTAAAAAAAGTTCTGATTCAGCTTTTTTCTCCACAGACAGCAGTGATTCAATTTGCCTGCACAGATCTGAAAAGTTCAAATGACACACACTCTGAAACTCAGAGCTGACTGTGAATGACTTAGGCTTGAGGCACTACACTACTGCAATCTTGATGCCAAAGAAAAGTTCTGTATATTAGCAGAAAAGAGGAACAGACATGGAACCATATTCAAATGGTGAATATCTTGAAGGCAAGTACTGTCTTTTGCTTTTTTTGTATTCCAATTGTCACATGGTACCTGACATAGTAAGCAGTTAATGAATGTTTATTGATGGCTTTATTGAAAGTAAGGAGAGAGGACAAATTTGATGATTTGGTCAGACAAGTTATATCTTAGGCTGCTTTTAATGGTATTAACTATAATTATTTTATAATGATATTTTAATTATTTATTAAATTCACATAGAGCTGTTGTTTTGTAATAAAAAGAAGTAGGAAACATGATTACTGGCTTCAAGGAGATTATAAAGAGATTATCTCCCCTAATTGGGTAGATAAACAATAAGCATGAAACAGCCAAAGAAGTCACTTAAATTTATCCATATCAAGGATCTAGAGCCTGCTCAGTATGGGTAATCCCCCCAGTGCTGTAGATCAAGTTCCCTTTATAAGCTAAAGAAATAATATTTGAGAGTTTTTGTAAACAAAGAATTTGGTATGTAAGTCCTACAGATGATGAACCTTTCCAAATAAAGATAAAATGGTCCTTGGATAGTAGATTCAACTGGGCTCATATGTAAGCCATAGTAGCTAATATAACCAGTCATCACAGTGTTGTAACATTTGCAAGCAGAGAATTACATCCTTACTTTGATGAGGCACAATAATAGTTTCTCCAAAGTAACCAATTTTCTCTTGATTTCCAAATCTAATAACCTCACCTCAAACTTCATCCTTCTCAGCCTCTCTGTAGCATTTGACACTATTAAGCTCCTCCTCCTGCTGCATACTCTTCTTTAGGATTTTGTGACTTCTTTACAAGAATACTCTCCTTCAAAATTTTGATGTCTGTTGGTCACACAGTTACCTATGGCTTGGTACTAAAACATCAATTGCTGGCTATAAAGCAGACCAAGATATTTAGCTATGTCCATTATTTTCATGGGCTTTTAGAGTTTCCATTTCAGTTTTAGAAGTAGATGAAGAGACAGTGGATAGAGCTCTGGACCTGGAGTCTGAAAGATGATTGAAGGAAACCTCAAACGTTTACTAGATGTATGATTCACAGCAAGTCACTTAAATGTTTGCCTCAATTTGATCATTTTCTAAATAGGAATCATAATGCCATCTACCTCACAGATTATTGTAAACTAATATTTGTAAATAAAATGAGAAAATATTAGCATAGGATATGGCACATAGTAGGTACTTACTAAATGTTAATTCTTTTTCTTTCCATTAATTATTCATTAGAGTAGGTAATAAAGGTAAATTGTTCTTCAGTTTTTGTTTTCACTAGATAATCCCTTAAATCCTTTCCTATTCTAGAATTTTTATGTTTGTAGGATCAGAATCAAAATTTTTAAATATACATATATACATATATTTCTCCATGGAACTTTAGATCACAAGGCCCAGGATAAAGGACATTCTGAATACTTTCATGTATTTATATAACTGTGATTCAAAATATTAACATGAGAACAACAAATAACATAGTTCTTAGAAGATAATAGAACTGAGACATGACAGACATAACATGTGATCACAAATTATGGAACCAACCAGAAATGATTTTTGAGTGGATTAGCTGAGCAAATTGACAGAGGAATGTTCTAGCTAAATAAAAGCTCTGAAGAACCAGATACTGGGGGATAAGAATCATCATGACAGTATAAAATTAAAGATTAATGGCAGATAGCACTAGGACTGTCAGCACTGTTTCCTGAATTTTGAGACAAAAATATAAAGGCAGGGTAGCTTTCTTCATGGAATGTGTTGAGAAAAAGGTGTTAGAGACTTTTATTTGAGGACAGGAAACTGAGAAGTTTTAATAATATCTTAAATTATCTCTCCTCAATCTATTTTCCAAGTCAGTTATCATTCTGGTGAGGTTTTTCACACTTTTTTTTTATTTTTTCATTCTTTTGACTATTTTATCATTTCTTGAAATCTCATGAAGTCATTATCTTTCACTTGGCTAGTTCTAATTTTTAAGGAATTATTTTCTTCAGTAAATTTTTACCTCCCTTTCTTCAGTATTTTTGTTGTTCTTTTACAAAGATATTAATTCTCTTTTCATAATTTTCTTGCATCATCTAATTTTCCTCCATTTTTTCCTTTGTCATTCGTATCTTTCATTAAATTTTCTAGAAGTACTTGTTTGTTATCCTTGAGTCAAATTTGTCTTTGAGATTCTGATTGTAGATACTTAGATACTTTATCTTTTACTGAATTTTTGGTTTGGTTTTCTCTTCCATCATAACTTTTTAAAGTTAAGTTCTTTTTTTGCTAATTTTTTTTTCTAGCACACAACTTGACCTTGAAATAGAGCTGACTCTGTTTACTTGGGATTGGGGAGATATTGTACCAAGTTTCATTTTTTTTTTCCATGCTGCTATTTTTAGAGCTAGTCTTTCTGCAAGTTTTTGATGCTTCCAATGTGGTATTATCTGGAGAGAATATGCTCTCCTGATCTGTGCTGTCTTTACCCAGAAAGGGCCACTGCTCTTCCACAGTTGTAAACACAAGTGTTTCCCTTAGCCCTGAAACTGTGACCAGGTTTTCTGCTCTTCCAAAGTCATAAGTAGGGGTGCTGGTTTCTGCATGGATTCTGCTTGTAGCTATTACCAGGGATCGTACTCCCTTGCAACTAACCACAAATACTCCTTTCCACATAGGAACTGTGTCCTAAACTGAATATAATCAATAAAGTTGGCAATCAACACCACCTGCCCTCAGTAACAGCAAGAGGTCCCTTTAATCTCTTCCTAACCAGCTGCCTGAATTTCTTACCATCTCTGGACTGAGAGCTTTCAAAGCTGCCGCTGGACTCTGAGCTGATTTCCACCCTGATGTTGCATACTTCTCTTGCCAACTTAAGTTGTCTTTGGTTGGGATAAATGTCTTACTTTGACCTCTTGCTGCCTTTGTCTCTATGCAATTTTATTTTAGACATTATTTTAAACTTATTTGAAGGAGAATATTTGGAAAATTCAGCTGGGTTTCAGCCTGTACTCTACTATGTTGACCATCCTTCTTTGGGATAGAATTTTTATTTAAGTGAGTTACTCCCATAAGTCAACATCCTGCCTTTTTTATGTAGGATAGTTTAACCTTCTACCTCTCCTTTCCACTTTCTCCAAGTACATTCTTCTTTCTTGCTCAAACATTTTCTCCTTTTCTAGAGCCCTGGAATTTGCTTCTAATATTTCTGGAAATTTTCTGGTTTGGATCTATTTCAAAACATGATGAATTCTTTGAATTTCTATTTTGCCCTCTGTCCTAGGATTTCTGAGCTGTTTTCCCATTTAATATCTTGAAATATGATATCTATGTCCTTTTGTAGATCATAGCTTTTGAGTAATAATCTCTTCTTGATCTATTTTACATGCTTTCTGATAAGATATTTTACATTTTCTTTATTTTATTTCTTCTTTTGATTTTGTTTTGTTGTTTCTTGATTTCCCCTAGGATCATTAACTTCCACTGACCCAGTACCATTTTTTTAAGGAATTACTTTCTTCATTGAGGTTTATGACTCCTTTTCTAATAGGCTAACTTTACTTTTTGAGGAGTTGCTTTCTTCAGTGATTTTTGGCCTCTTTTTTCATTGACCAATATTGCTTTTTAAAGAGTTGGTGACTGTGGGGTTTTGTGCTTCTTTTTACTATTAGACCTATACTGTTTTTAAAGTGTCATTTTCTTCAATATAGTTATCTGTGTTTCCTCTGACTAGCTGTTGAATTTTCATGATTTTTCTTGCATCATTCTCATCCCCACCTCGGTTGTTCCTCTATATCTGTTATTGATTTTTAAAGCATTATTTGAAGGAATTCTTTTAGACCCAGAGACCAATTCAAATTTTCCTTGAGGCTTTGGATATAGCCCTTTTGACTTTGCTGTCTTCTTCTGAGTTTGTGTTCTGATCTTCCCTTTTGCCATAGTAACAATGGTCAGGTTATTTTTTTATTGTTTGCTCATTTTTCCAATATATTTCTTGACTATTAACATTATGTTCAAATTATACTCTGCTCCTGGGGTAGAATGAAAACTCTTGTAAATTTCAGGTTTTTCAATTTTAAGAGCTAGTTCTGAATCTATGCATGTTTTTAGGAAATTTTAAATTTTAAAAGAATATGATTCAAGGAAAAGTGCTCTCTTGTCATGTGCTCTTGTCTGTAGTGACCACAAGCATATCTTTTCCTTCTAGCAACTGTGAACAAAGTTTTTTTCTTTGTTAGTGATTTTCATCACTTGGGACTGTGACCTGGAGCTGCATAAAAAAACAATGCAACAGAATCCTGCTCTCAATGCCAGCAAAATCTCCTCTATAATCTTTCTGACTAGCTTTTCCAACCCTCCTACCATCTGTGGATTGAATGTTTTGAAGCCACTAATACCAATTCATTCACTCCCTGTTGGCTTGCTGGAACATAGTTTGCACTGGCACTACCTGCTCTGGACTGTGTTCCATTCTTACATCAGTAAAACAGATTATCTTACTACCTGTCTGAAGTTCTAATGAAAAGTATTTTATCTCATTCTTATGTTAATTCTGTGACTCCAAAATTAATTTTGGGGTGTTACCTTAAAGTTGTTTGGAAGAGAATTTCAGGAGAGTTCAGGTTAGTCCCTGTTTTTACTCTGCCATTTTGGTTGTGCCCACTGAAGTATAGTAAAAAAAAAAAAAAAAGACAGTAAAGTCAGGAATTCAAGATGCAAAAGAATGTAGATATGGTTGACTTAAGTGCCTTCTTCAAAATGGAGATTTTTGAAGGAAAAAACAATCAGAAGGAAAGGCCCAAAGAATGGAAAGTACTACTATCTAAAATCTAAGACAGGAGAGAGTCCTTTCAAGGTTCTGAGGTTTCTCTAACATGGTAGAAAAAGTCAAAACAATCAATATCACAGCCTAGAGAGAACAATATTTATGCTTTATTTTCTGAACTTTTATCGTTTACTAATTCACTACTAAAGTTCAAATGAAATATTGAACTTCTGAAGAACTATTCGTAGCACTTTTGTTCTTCTAGGCAGCCTTAATATCTCTTCTATGAATCTCTTTTCTAAGAATCAATCGCTCAACAGATATTGCTGCTCACCTCTATCTGGTTATTCTGTAGGCATCTGAAATTATGGCATCTAAAGCTCCAAATTCCTTCTATTTCAACAGCCTAAGTCCCTGCCTAAAATATGTTCCTTTCTCTTCAAACCCATCTACTAGAATCTTTTGCTTCCTTCAAGAGTCCTGTTTTGCTTTCTAAAAGAAACTTTCCCCACAATTCCATTCATCCCAGTTGCAAGTGTTCTTTTTTTCTCAAACTGTATTGTATTTGCTTATCAATTTAAATACTGTATTCAACATGTAGAATGCAAAGTCCTTGAAGATAAGAGTTTTGTCTTTGTATTCCTAGTATCTGTTGAAGTGTCATGAATGTAGTATATTTTAATAAAAGTTTGTTAAATTATGGAAGAAAATATCTTTCAAAATTTTCATTATTCTTCTCAACCTCTAACATTTCTCCCTATCTACTCCACTTAAAAATGTTTAAACTTTCACACACACACACACACACACACACACACACACACACAAAATCACAGCACAGCACACATCTTCAGAAATCTATAGGAAAATGAAAGATAAAAATGCAATAGATGAAAGAATTTTACTATGCCTCCTGTCCTTACCTTTTAAAAATCTGTAATACTCTTTTCCCTCTAGTTCTTTCATGATATATTGTAAATAATTATTTCTTTTACTTCTTCCTGGGACTTCAAAATCAAATAAAAGAGATCATTTATTTTCTCTCCTCTATATGAAAAAGGAAAAAAAATAAAACCTTAGAAAAAATTTGCATTTTCAAGGCAAACGAATTCCATCATTTATCATTTCTTCTCTCTCTCTCTCTCTCTCTCTCTCTCTCTCTCTCTCTCTCTCTCT
>JAJPUD010015405.1:13358-37045 GCA_023553655.1 Myrmecobius fasciatus
TCTCTCTCTCTCTCTCTCTCTCTCTCTCTCTCTCTCTCTCTCTCTCTTTCTTTTCAGGAAGAGAGGTGATCTGTTTTTCCAGTTGACTTTCTAGAGTACTCCAAATATACCATTATACTACCTTCAAAGAGTGATTGTTTTGGTTCCATTATCTATTCTTATTCCTTCAATTTCTTGTTTCTTTTTACTTCATTGTTATGCTTAGCATTTCTAATACTGTACTGAATAATACCTCCCTAATTGTTTAAGTGAGATACTTGACATAAAAACTCCACCTAAGTGTACACATTGTAGTCATCTAGATATAATTTTATTCATTAATACTAACATCCCTAAGAAAACAAGAGTATTGGTGAATATAAGTTTAATTTTTATTCTTTTCTTATTTTTCCATGATCATTCTAAGAATATATATATGAATATGCATATGTGTTCATATGTATATATGAATGTTTGTGCTTGTACAGACCATAAAGACCTGAATTCATGTCTTCTGTCTGTGAGGAATACCAGATGTATCATTCTGGGAAAAATCACTTAGTATCTCAGTGTCTCAAGTTATACTCTCTATGATTATATGTTATAGAAAGCTAACAATGTGTGTTTATAGAAAGTATTTCCACATTGGGTATTCCCTATGCAGATAAAATCACAGATCTAGATCTTCCAAGTATAACAACAAAACCCAAGAATCTCTTAAGTGATCAATAATTTTTCAAACTATTATTCAAATATAATTGAATCAAATAAATTCAGACTTTTTGAAGATAACAGTGTTTTCTGATATTGTCTTTTCTCTATGGTTTAAGAGCTCAGAAAAAAATTACAGAAAGGATACAACATATGAGAACAGAAATTGTGATCCTTAAGTATAGGTTGCGGCTTTTTGTTTGTTTCATTTGGTTTCATTTAGTTGATTTTGGTTTGATTTTGGTCTTTATATTCCAGTTTTTAGCACAGTATCTGATATGTATTGGCACCTAAAATAAGCATTATGTATTTTTAAAATATGACATTTCATTTGATTTCATTGTGAGAAAGTATCAATTGAATAATTTCTCCTGCCAATATAGATCAAGATTGTTCATTCAATTATTTGAAGTGCATTGCATTTAGAAAAAAAATATGGCCTCTTAAAGGAGTGCATAAGGAACTCATCTTGGATTAAGGAACACTTGTATTCAATGCCTCCCAACTCAAATGTTTATTAGTTACATATGCCTAGACAGGGCATTTAACATTTCTATGCCTCAGATTCTTCATCTAGAAAAAGACTGTTGAGGATCTAGCCTCACCAGCCCTGCAGTGGAAGTCAACTATGCAAACTGCCCCAGGGCAAATTGAAACATCTGAAGGTGCCCTGCTTGAATCAGACCTCAAGCTCTACCACATGAGTAATAAACAGAAGAGAGCTCTGACCATAAACAGCTTTTATGGAGAGAAAGAAGGACAGACCCCATAACCTGAGGTTCCTAAAGGGAAAGCAACCACAGAGGAAGCCACAAAGGCAGACATGAGCTGGTCCCCATTTCACAAGGCTTACCTGGAAGATTGCATAAAGAATCTCAAAAGAGAGTTAGAAGAAAAATTGGGAAATGAATTTAGATCAGTGCAAAAAGGATATAATGCCCTGCAAAAGAGATAGGAAAAAGTGAAAAACAAAATTGATGACGTGGAAAAAGTCACCAAATCACTAGAAAACAAAATTGGTGAAATGGAAAAAATCACCAAATCATTGGAAAATAAAAATGTTGAATTGGAAAAAGATAATAATTACACTGGAAAAAAAATGGTAAATTGGAAAAAGAACAATTCACTGAAAGATAAAATTTGCAAAATGGGAAAAGGATGCAATGAATCAAAAAATTCAATTAGCCAGTTACAAAAGGAGCTAAAAATGATAACTAAAGGAAATAATACTTTAAAAATTAAAACTGAACAAATAGAAGTGAATGACTCAATAAGACTTCAAGAATCAGTCAAACCAAAACAAAAAAAATTAAAAAATAGAAGAAAATATGAAATATAACCTAGGAAAAACAACTGACTTGGAAACCAGATCTAGGAGAGACAATCTAAGGATTACTGGACTCCCTGAAAGCCATGATGAAAAAAAAAAGAACTTAGATGGTATCTTCCAGGAAATCATGAAAGAAAATTGCCCTGATGTTTTAGAATCAGAAGGCAAAATCGCCATTGAAAGAATTCACCGATCATCTCCTGAAAGAGACCCCAAAATTAAAACCCCAAGGAATGTCCTGACCAAATTTCAGGACTATCACAAAAAAGAAAACATATTGCAAGCAGCTAGAAAGAAACAATTCAAATACCTAGGAACTGTGATTAGAATCACACAAGATCTGTCAGCTTCCATATTAAAGGATTGAAGGGCCTGGAATCAGATATTCCAAAAGGCAAAAGAACTTGGATTACAGCCAAGAATAAGTTGTCCAGCTAGAATGAGCATCATCTTCCAGGGAAGAAGATGGTCATTCAATGCTACAGGAGAATTTCACCTATTTCTAATGAAAAGAGCAGATCTGAACAAAAAATTTGACCTCCAAATACAGAACTCAAGAGAAGCATAAAAAGGTAAAAAGGAAAGAACTCTCGAGAACTATATTTCTACTATAGGTATCCTTAAAGAATGGGGGTATAATTCAATTTTTCTTTGATAATAATGGAAAAGAAATTAGAGGTGGAAGAGATACCGTACTGAAAAAGGGAGGGGGGGGGAGGAGGCAAAATAAAGTAAAAATAAAGGAGGTAAAATAAGGCAAAATCTCATAAAGAGACATAGAAGATCTAAAATAATTGAAGGAAAGGAGGAAGGGTGATGAGTATTGTGTAAACCTTACTCTCATTAGGTTGGACTCTAAGAGAGTATATCAGACATATTTGGCTTCAAAGAAAATTCTGACCCTCATTGAGGGAAGGTGGGAGGGAAAGGAGGAAAAGAAAGGGATAGACTAATAGAAGGATTAGGGGAAAGGTATGAGGAGGAGGGAGGGATTCTAAAGGGGGGAGGACTGTTGGTGGGAGGTGGTCATCCAAAATAAAGTACTGGGGAGGGGGGAATGAAGAGAGGGGAAGGGGAAGAGAAAATCATAACTCCGGGTAAATAAGATAGCAAGGAATACAGAGATTGTTATTTTAACTGTGAATGTGAATGGGATGAACTCTCCCATAAAACTTTAGCAGATAGCAAACTACATTAAAAGTCAGAATCTTACAATATGTTGTTTACAAGAAACACATCTAAAACATAGAGATACATACAGAGTGAAGGTAAAGGGCTGGAGCAGAATCTTCTATGCTTCAGGTGAACAAAGAAAGGCAAGGGTAGCAACCCTTATCTCGGGTCAAGTAAAAACAAAAATAGATCTAATTAAAAGTAATAAGGAAGGAAACTATATTTGACTAAAGGGTACCATAGACAATGAAGCAGAATCAATACTAAACATATATGGACCAAGTGGTATAGCATCCAAATTCCTAGAGGAGAAACTAACAGAGATGCAAGGAGAAATAGACAGTAATACTATACTACTGGGGGATCTCAACCTTGCTCTCTCAGAATTAGATAAATCAAATCACAAAATAAATAAGAAAGAAGTTAGGGAGGTAAACAAAAGGCTAGAAAAGTTAGGTATGATAGATCTCTGGAGGAAATTGAATGGTGATAGAAGGAAGTAAACGTTTTTCTCAGGGGTTCATGGAACTTATATGAAAATCAATCATGTGTTGGGGCATAAAAACCTCAAAATCAAATGCAGAAAAGCAGAAATAGTTAATGCACCCTTCTCAGATCAAGATGCAATAAAACTCACATGTAATATAAGGCCAGGAGAAAATAGACCACAAGTTAATTGGAAATTAAATAATCTAATCCTGAAGAATGAATGGGTGAAAGAGCAAATTATAGGCACAATCGACAATTTCATCCAGGAGAATGACAATAATGAGACAACATACCAAAATTTGTGGGACATGGCTAAAGCGGTTATAAGGGGTAATTTTATATCTCTAGATGCTTACTTGCATAAAACAGAGAAAGAGAAGATCAATGAAGTGGGCTTACAATTAAAAAAGCTAGAAAAAGACCAAATTGAAAATCCTCAATTAAATACCAAATTAGAAATTCTGAAAATTAAAGGGGAGATCAATAAAACTGAAAATAAGAAAACTATTAAATTAACAAATAAAACTAAGAGTTGGTTTTATGCAAAAACCAACAAAATAGATAAGCCTTTAGTTAATTTGATTAGAAAAAGGAAAGAGGAAAATCAAATTATTAGTCTCAAAAATGATAAGGGAGAACTTTCCTCAAATGAAGAGGAAATTAGAGTAATAATTTAATTAGGAGTTTCTTTGCCCAAATTTATGCCAATAAATTTGATAATGTAAATGAAATGAAGGAATATATACAAAAATATAGATTGCCTAGGTTAACAGAAGAGGAAATAAATGATTTAAATAGCCCCATTTTGGAAAAAGAAATAGAACAAGCTATTAACCAACTCCCTGAGAAAAAATCTCCAGGGCCAGATGGATTTACATGTGAATTCCACCAAACATTAAAAGAACAATTAATTCCAATACTATACAAACTATTTGAGAAAATAGGGACAGAAGATGTACTACCAAAGTCCTTCTATGACACAGATATGGTGCTGATAGCTAAACCAGGTAGGGAGAAAACTGAGAAAGAAAACTATAGACCAATTTCCCTAATGAATATTGATGCAAAAAAATTTAAATAAGATTTTAGCAATAAGATTACAGAAAGTTATCCCCAGCATAATACACCATGACCAAGTAGGATTTATACCAGGAATGCAGGGGTGGTTCAATATTAGTAAAACTATTAGCATAATCAATTATATTAATAACCAAATTAACAAAAACCATATGATTATCTCAATAGATGCAGAAAAAGCCTTTGATAAAATCCAACACCCTTTCCTATTAAAAACACTAGATAGTATAGGAATAAATGGGCTTTTCCTTAAAATGATCAGTAGCATCTATTTAAAACCATCAACAAGCATCATATGTAATGGAGACAAACTAAAACCATTCCCAATAAGATCAGGAGTGAAACAAGGCTGCCCACTGTCACCATTACTATTTAATATTGTATTAGAAATGTTAGCTTTAGCAATAAGAGAAGAAAAAGAGATAAAAGGAATCAGAGTAGGTAATGAAGAAACCAAATTATCACTCTTTGCACATGACATGATGGTATACTTAGAGAACCCTAGAGACTCAACTAAAAAACTACTAGAAACAATTCACAACTTTAGCAAAGGGGCAGGATTCAAAATTAATCCACATAAATCATCAGCATTTTTATATATTACCAATAAAGTTCAGCAACAAGAGATACAAAAAGAAATTCCATTCAAAATAACTGTTGATTGTATAAAATATTTGCGAATTTATCTGCCAAGGGAAAGTCAGGAATTATATGAACTAAACTACAAAACATTTTCCACAGAAATAAAACCAGACCTAGTCAATTGGAAAAACTTAAAATGTTCATGGGTAGCCCGAGCAAATATAGTAAAAATGACAATACTACCCAAACTAATGTACTTATTTAGTGCCATACCAATCAAAATCCCGAGAAGTTATCTCACAAATCTAAAAAAAAACAGTAGCAAAATTCATTTGGAAGAACAATAGGTCAAGAGTTACAAGAGAATTAATGAGAAAAAAAGGCTGATGATGGTGGACTTGCTGTACCAGATCTAAAACTATATTACAAAGCAGTGTTCATCAAAACCATTTGGTACAGGCTAAGAAATAAAGTAGTCAATCATTGGATTTGCATAGAATCACAAGACAAACTAGGCAATAACTATAGCAATTTAGTCTTTGATAAACCCAAAGACCTCAGTTTCTGGGATAAGTACTCACTATTTGACAAAAACTGCTGGGAAAATTGGAAACTAGTGTGGAAAAAATTAGGGCTTGACCCACATCTAATACCACATACCAAGGTAAGATCTAAATGAGTTCATGATCTGGTTATAAAGAGTGATAGTATAAGTAAATTAGAGGAACGTAATCTAGTTTACCTTTCAGACCTATGGAGATGGAATAAATTTATTTCCAAAGAAGAACTGGAACTCTTAATTGAAAACCAGATAGATAACTTTGACTACATTAAGTTAAAAAGTTTTTATACAAACAAAACCAATGCAGTTAAGATTAGGAGGGAAGCAATAAATTGGGAAATCATCTTTACTTTTAAGGGTTCTGATAAAGGTCTCATCTATAAAATATATAGAGAATTGTCTCATATTTATAAAAATTCAAGCCATCCTCCAATCGATAAATGGTCAAAGGATATGAACAGACAATTTTCAGAGGATGAAATTAAAACTATTTGTAGTCATATGATAATGTGCTACAAATCGCTATTGATCAGAGAAATGCAAATCAAGACAACCCTGAGATCCTACTACACACCTGTCAGGTTGGCTAAAATGACAGGAAAAGTTAATAATGAATGTTGGAGGGGATGTGGGAAGGCTGGGACACTGACACATTGTTGGTGGAGCTGTGAATGGATCCAGCCATTCTGGAGAGCAATTTGGATCTATGCTCAAAAAGTTATCAAACTGTGCATACCCTTTGACCCAGCAGCATTTCTATTGGGCTTATATCCCAAAGAAATCATAAAGGAAGGAAAGGGCCCCACATGTGCAAGAATGTTTGTGGCAGCCGTTTTTGTAGTGGCTAGAAACTTAATAGAAGCCCTTCAATTGGAGAATGGCTGAATAAAATATGGTATATGAATATTATGGAATATTATCGTTCTGTAAGAAATGACCAGCAGGACGATTTCAGAGAGGCCTGGAGAAACTTGCATGAACTGATGCTGAGTGAAATGAGCAGAATCAGAAGATCATTATACACGGCCACAACAATACTATATTTTGATCAATTCTGATGGACATGGCTCCCTTCAACAACAAAATGTTGCAAACCATTTCCAATTGTTCAATGAAGAAAGCCATATACACCCAGAGAGAGGGATGTGAAATGTGGACAACAACATAACATTCTCATACTCTTGATTGATGTTTGCTTACATTGTTTTTCCTTTATCTGATATGTCTTTTGTGTAGATAAGATTTTTCTTGCACAACAATGATAAGTTTGGAAATATGTATACATATATTCAACTTGTCAAGTATTTTAACATAATTAACATGTAGTGGATATCCTGCCATCTAGGGGAGGGGTGGGGATTTGGGGGGGAAATTTGTAACAGAAAGCTATGTAAGGGTTAATGTTGAAGAATTACCCATACATATGTTTGGCAAATAAATTACAATTTAAAAAAAAAAAACACCCTATTGCATTAAAGTTATGGCTAAAAGTATTTCTGGGAAGGCAGCATATTGACGTCCAAAATAAAAACCTGTTTGCAGTTAGAAAATAATTGTCCTAGCAATCAGGCATTTTAAATGATCAAGTGACATGGAAGATTCAGGTATTTTTATAAACACATCATCTACACACAATTGTCTCTGAATTTGATGAAGATGTATGCAAATTGATCAGGTTTCTTATCTTCACTGAATAAGTTACAGGAGTTTTCTCAACCTGTTGTGTCCTTAGGTAATAAGTCATAATGTGAAGATGACAAAATGTCATTGATTTTCCATCTTCTCTGTAGATTTCGGCAAATTTCTCAGAGAAATAATAATGATATAACTGGCATTATCCAAGGCATATATTGGTTTTCTCATTACATTCTATTCCTGTTCCTCCTGCTGCATCACTCTAGATTATTAAGGAAGTGTTATTTAACAAATAAGCATCTTATCCACTGATAAAATGCTAAAGGATTTCAGTCCTAATAGTAATTGTATTTTGTACCATTAGCACTTTGCCCTGGTCTTATGGAGTGAAAAGATTTTGTTGCACCACATATATTTCCAGTTTTTGCCTTAGAAATCTGACAGTGTTCAGCAATTTCAGGGAGATGTGGGAGTAAAGCAGGACTCAGGAACATTACAGAATAATGACTTCACAGCATAATGGAACTCTTAGTTACTTTATAATTGTTTTTTTTGTGAATATGACAAACTTTAGAAAGCTTGTTCTCTTTTTTTTCCTTATACCCCAGACCTTTCCTTCTTCTTCCCTGGCTACTTGAAGTTCTTTAAAACCTATGTTTTATTGAACATTCACACAAGAAGGGAGGGGGAGGACAGTGTTTTTCTTCTCTTTCTCTTTGTATGACCCAAGGAAAAAGAGGTTGAGAGTGTGTAGGATAAAAATGTGACTTCGTACTCAAAATCATTACTCATAGATCTCTCAAAGTGAAGATTAGAAGTTTATTTGAATCTTGCAAAATTCTGGATGGTCATTCTTCTCTGGGACACGCCAAGGAAAGGAAGGAGGCCCAATTCTCTCAATTGAGTACAAGACTTTTATAAAAAGAGAGGGAGGCCTGGCTTCCAGGACTTGCCAATCTCCAGATCAAAGCATTTCCAGACCACTCAAGATACAAGGATATCAAGCAGACCTTTTGCAAATAGGCAAATTGCAAATAAGTTCCCAGTCTGTAGGGTCTGCCTTTGATATTCTAAAAAGCCACAATTTATCTCTTCCTGCAATAGGGATTCCTAAAGAAAAGCACATCAATCTCTCACAATCATTATTCTGAGAAGCCCTCAGTTTCTTATCTCACTCAATAGGAAAGGAGAGTCCCAGAGACTTAAAGCAGTTTGGGAAATTTAAACACAATGCATACTTATTTCAAACATTTCTGTGAAGATACATATTATATATGCATGCACATATTTATATCTCTCTTTCCATGCCTGTTTTAAAGGGTTTTTTTTGTTTTGTTTTCTTGGAATATTTTGTAGAGAAAGAAAAAGCTAAGTAAGAAAAGAATATGGCACATTGAACAGCAGGTCAGCTATGCTGTCAGGAAAATTGGGGTTCAAGTTTTGCCTTCTGACAGAAATAAGAAAAGCTTATTGAAAATTTTTAAAGTATATAAAAGTATCAGTTATTAATATACCAGCTGTATAATAATGGGAAAGTTATTTAACTTTCAGTGTTCTTGGTAAATCTCTAAAACTAAGTTACAGATGAATTGCTGATATGAATCTGTGGAAGGAATTTCCATTTTGGGAATTCTTTAAATAGAATCTTAGGCATTGACTTAAAAAATGCACATTTACATTGTACCAGAATTATTTCATTGTTGTTGGATCTCTCAACAAGGACACCAAACAGATCAGAAACTTATTTCTCTTCATCTTTCAGTGTTAAAACCTTCTTTGTGGCACTGAGTAAATGAATTAGGCATGGTCACAGAATTAGGAAATGCCAAGAATAGAGCACTTGAATTCAGTTATTTCTGACTCAGAGATAAACTTTATCAACTACATGATGCTTCATCTCTTTGTTTATACACACATGTAGAATAATTCAAATTAATTGAATTGAATTAACATTTATTAAGCAGTTACTATGTGCCAGGTACTGTGCTACACAAAAAGGCAAAAGACAGTCCCTGCCCTAAAGGAATTTAGGATCTAATTGAAGAGACAACATACCCCCAAAAATTCAAAGTTAGCTATATGATATATATGGTCCATATTTATCAGAGTAGAAGTGAACTGCAGATGAAGAATATAGGTATTTGAGTACATTCAAAGATTAGAATGTAAGAAAATTAAAGTTATCAATAGTGCAGTGAAATGTACACATCAAAATTAATTCCAGGAAACCATGAGTTCTATGTAAATATTACATTTCTTATGATAAATACTCTTTAGGAATCCTAGGTCAGATTTTTGGTTGTGGTATTTCCATTGTCTTCATAAGATGCTAATGGCCAGGAATATCCATAAGAACCACAAACCCAACAAATTAAGTTTGGAGAGAAATGAGACAGCATCATTTGTATTGATAAAATAAATAGAAAAAATATTCCTGTCCCATTTTTTGTCTTGTTTTCTTGTTTTATTTGAGGTTCTATAAACAAGAGAATAGTAACAAAATAGAAGGGATAATAAGATATTGTACATGCACTTTCATTTTCAAAATGTTTTCACATTAAAAAAGAAAAAAATCTTATTAAATTTTAAATTATCTCATGAAAAGCTAGCCCAATTAACTCATCAAAAAGAGAATGAGCCACAAATTTGAAAGTGAAAGGAATTAAGGTAACTCAGTGTTTAAAAAATGCAAAAATGAAGAATGAATGGAAAATAATACTTGTATAGAAGTTCAAGGAAAGTTTCTCTGTTAGATTTTGTGTCTTTTAATGATAACTTCTGTGCCCATGAAATTTCCCCAACTCTGATATACTCTATTATTAAATAATTTGCAGAACTATATCTTAGTACTATCGTTGTTTATTTTCCCTGAATTTCTTGATGGCTTATTAGTGTTTCTCTTTATGACATATGTAATTGAATTTATTTTTATAAGAATTGCAACATGAGATAGTTCACAAACCTGAGTCCAGCACATTCCAAGCCATAAATAATATTGTAGGTCATAAAAAAGACATAAACACAAAAATTAAACTAATGTTATAGGAAGATTGGGTCATTAAATCATGAATGTAGATACTAGGTGAAGCACAGCACTGAAAGAATATATGACATTTCTTAGAAGAAAAATATTGTTAAATAGACCATAAAAGAAAGATAAATATCTTATTCAGGCACATAAGTTTAAGACCCAAAGTACCCTCTTGCAAGATAAAATTCTGATTGCCCAAATTAACCTAACCAGTATCTAGCACATTTTATTGAATAGAGTAGGCACTTGACAAATGCTTGTCAGACTGCAATAAATTTATTGAATGAATTAAAAAAAATCTGCTAAATTTTGAGTCTACATCATAGGGGGCCCAGGGCAAGGACCTGGAGTGAGAAGCCAGGGTGTTTTGATGTCTGTGCATCAGGGAATCTTACTGCAAGGCTCTTAAGCTATTCTATCCTGATTATAAGACAGTAGATCAGCAGATTAACTGTAAAACACACAAAGCAAATGCAAAAGGAAAAGCCACTGAACCCCTAAAAAATGCAGGACTTGACCACAATTACCCAGCACAGGAAGTCAGTCACCAGAACTGCTCAGAAGCAAACTAAAGTGGCTGTTGCCCTCTTGCCCTTAAGACAAAAGGTCTGCTCTTAAAGTAGACCTCAACATTTAAAAATGATTAAAAAGGCAAAAAGAACTCTGAGCATAGACAGCTTTTAGGGTCATTACTATTCAATATTTTATTAGCAATGTTAGCTTTGGCAAGAAGAAAAGAAAAAGAGATTAAAAGAATGAGAATAGGTAATGAAGAAACCAAATCATCACTCTTTGCAGTTGATATAATAGTATACTTAGTGAATTTTAGAGAATCAAATAAAAAACTACTAAAAACAATACATAACTTTAGCAAAGTTGCAGAATAAAAAATAAATTCACATAAATCATCAGCATTTTTATATTTTACCAACAAAGTCCAACAGCAAGAGATACAACAAAATTCCTTTAAAAATAACTGTCAATAAGATAAAATATTTGGGTTCTACCTGCCAAGCAAAGTCAGGAACCATATGAACACAAGTACAAAACACTTTCCACATTAAAAAAGTCAGATCTAATTAGTTGGAAAAATATCAAATGCTCATACGTAGGCCAAGCAAATATCATAAAAATTACAATATTACCTAAATTAACCTATTTGTTCAGTGCCATACTAATCAAAGTCTCAAGAAATTATTTTAAAGACCTAGAAAAAAAATACAATTTTCATCTAGAAGAACAAAAGGTCAAGAAATTAAAGGGAATTAAAGAAAAAAATCAAATAAAGTCTGGCCTAACTGTGCCAGACTTAAATGTATATTCCAAAGCAATGGCCATCAAAGCCATTTGGTCCTGGCTAGGAAATAGCGTAGTCAATCAGTGGAATAGGTTAACTTCACAGGACAAAATAATCAATGACTATAGTAATCTAGTGTTTGTCAAACCTAAAGACCCCCGCTTTTGGGATAAGAACTCACTATTTGAGGAGAACTGCAGGGAAAATTAGAAACTAATATGGCAGGAACTAAGCATTGACCCACACCTAACACCTGATACCAAGATGAGGTCAAAATGGGCTCATCATTTAGATATAAATAGTGATATCATAAGCAAATTAGAAGAACAAAGAATAGTTTACCCTCAGATCTGTGGAAAAAGAAGGAAATTATTGCCAAAAAGAACTGGAGTTTATTATTGACACAAAATAGATAATTTTGATTATATTAAGTTAAAAAGGTTTTGTACAAACACAACTAATTCAGACAAGATTAGAAGGGAAGCAATAAAGTGGGGAAACATTGTTACATTGAAAAGTTTATATTGAAAGGGGCTCATTTCTAAAATATATTGGATTTAACATATATTTTACCATGTTTAACATATGTTATATTGGATTACTTGCCATCTAGGGAAGGTAGTAGGAAGAAGGGGGGGAGAATTGAAACACAAGGTTTTGTAAGTGTTTATGTTGAAAAATTATCCATTATATATTTTGCTAATAAAAATCTTTAATAAAAACAATTACATAATCTAATTCAAAGATTTAGTAACAACTGAAATTGGATTGAAACAATTAGGATTGAAACAAATTTTAAAAAAATACTTATTTAACATTCTAAAACAACAAAATTATTAATTTCCTGCTGTTGGCAAGACATTTTACTAAACAATATAGGAAGTACAAGCATAAATAGGCATTCAATTTGGAGAGACGTAAATACATGAGTCATATATAATATAATATCATATCACATAACAGTGTATAACATTACATATAATACCATACTACATAGATATTAAATAAGAATATAAAATCTCAGGGTAGTATAATTCACTGTTAATTTAATGTTTACTATCTAAACAGTTAAAAAAATTCAAAGAAAAAAGAAATTGTGAAATGAAGTGATCAGAAATTATTTTAATAAAGCTCTAAGAAGGACTTGGGTATAACTTTGAAGAATGGGGAGAATTTGAGTAAGAAGAACAGATTCATAGCTTTTCTGAAAAGAGAAATAATGTGAATAAAGTTTAGGGCTAATAAGGGATAGTGCAAGGTATATTCAGGAGAAAGTGATTACATCAGTTTGATTTAGAATAGAAGGAGTATGTTGGGAAACAATAAAAGATGAGATTGGAAAGAAAGGTTGTGATTAACTTAAAAAAAACCCTGAATGTCAGTGTTTCATATTTATTTTGTCTCCTTATGGAAGAATTTGAAGATTTTGAAGTAAAAGTGAAATACTGAAAGCAATGTTTTGGGGAGAGTAATGTGGGAAGCAAGTAGGGTAGAATTAATGAAAGAAGGTAGACTGACAAAGTGGAGAGAGCATAGAATTCTAAGTCACATGATTTGAGTTTAAATTTTGACTTATTTACTACCTCTGTGTCCTTAAACAACACATATTACGTCTATGACCTTGGTTTCTCCATCTGTAAAACATTAGACTAGATGTTTTCTAAGGTCCTATCTGTCTATATTCTAATCAAAAGTACAAAGTCTAGCTCTATTGCAATGACTCAAACTATTTACTAAGTTGCTCATCACTTCAATTTACTCATTTTAACTTGGTTGCGTTAATGTTAATCATTTTCCATTGCTGCTGCTGCTGTTGCCAGCGTTATTTTTAAAGGGGAAAAAAAACCCAGTAATGTCTTTATCTTTATTCATGTCATGTTTAGATTAGGATTTTACGTAGTGATTCACTGCTTCTATTACAAAGGCACAACTCTTGGAGGAAATATATTTGAATACTGCCTTTTTCAGTTATGATCAGTGTGACTTTGGGCAAATCAGTTAGTATCTCAGAGTCTTTATGTCAACTACAAAATAAGGGGGTAGAATAGAAACTCTTCAGCTCTATATCTGTAATCCTATTATTCTAAATTTAATGGAGGTTGATGATTAGTATTTACATAGATATTTAAGGTCTGCAAAGTGCTATGCATAAATTATTTTATTTGATTCTCACAATAAACCTGCAACTATAATGTTCATTTTATAGATGAAGAAACTGAGATAGAGAATTTTAAATAACTTATCCAGAATCATGGAATTTTCTTCTCAGGCAAGATTGTAATTCAGGAGTTCCTGACTCTACATTCAGCATTGTATACAATATAAGTCCAAATCAATTTGTTGAGATTACAGAGACAAAGTTTTGTTTTTCGTTTTTGTTTTTGTTTTTGTTTTCAGAAAAAGGTACTTCCAGTGGAGATAGATACTAGTTCTACATTTTGTTGGAAGGCTGTAGAGAATTTTTCTGATTGGTTCCCAATTACTGAGGCTACCTACAAAATGATCCATACTTAAGAATCAAGGGAAACTGATTTCTTTTCCTAAGATGTATTGAATTAGGTTTGAAAATAGCAACTTTGGTGGGGGAGGGCAGAGCCAAGATTTCAGAGAATAGACAGGTCTTTATCTGAGCTCTTCCTGGTGTCCCTCTGACTAATACCAGATCAAACCTCTAAACTGATTTTTGAGTGACAGAATCCAGAAATATTTGAAGTACAACAATTTCCAGCAGAAGATATTTTGGAAGAACTTCACAGAAGGTATGTTTCAATGCAGGACAGGAGGAGCTGGCCGAGTGCAGTTGCAGGGCAGGGACCCAGGGCAGGATGCCATCCATATAGTGGAAATCTACCCAGAGATTCTTAGCCAAAATACAGCAGCACTGGCTATTCTGTCCTGGTTCAGAAGCTTATGGATCAGATTAGCTGTGAGGCACCCAAAGCAAATACAACAGGCAAATAGTGAAGCTCTGAACCCCAGAATAATGTAGGACAGGGCCACACCCATCCAACACAGAAAAGAAGCTAGCAGCAGCACTGATCCAGGACATTGTAAAGTCACTGTCATCTGTAGAGGAAGCTTGAGACAATTTCCCCTTTGCCCTAAGAACAGGCTTCAGCTTTTGAAAAAATAACAAAAAGGGGCAGCTAGGTGGCACAGTGGATAGAGCACCAGCCCTGAAGTCAGGAGGACCTGAGTTCAAATCTGGTCTCAGACACTTAACATTCCCTAGCTGTGTGACCCTGGGCAAGTCACTTAACCCTAATTGCCTCAGCAAAAAGCAAAAAAAAAAAAAGAACAGAAAAGCAAAAAGATCTCAGACCATAGGTAGCTTTTATGGAAACAGAGAACAGATCTCAAATCATGAGGAAAATAAAGGTAAATCATTTCCAGATGAAGCCCCAAAGAATGATATGATTTGATCCTCATCTCACAAAGCACTCTTGGAAGAATTCAAAAAGAGTCTTTAAAACAGAGTTAGAAGAAAAATGGGGAAAGGAAATGAGAACCATGAAAGAAAGTTTGGATAAGGAAAGACAGAAATTATCTGAAGAAAACTTCTTAAGAAATAGATTTATTGAAATGGAAAAAAATATAACTCCTTACAAGATTGGACAAAATGGAAAAAGCATATAATCCCCTATAAAAATAAATGTGAAAAAGAAACCAAATCATTGAAAAATAAAATTTTTGAAATGGGAAAAAAAATCCAATGAACAAAGCACCACATTTAAAAGTTCAATTGGCCAATTGCAAAAGGAGATAAAAAAGCTAGTTGAAGAAAATATTTCACTAAAAATTAG
The DNA here is from genome assembly GCA_023553655.1 of Myrmecobius fasciatus. Classification (NCBI taxonomy): domain Eukaryota; kingdom Metazoa; phylum Chordata; class Mammalia; order Dasyuromorphia; family Myrmecobiidae; genus Myrmecobius; species Myrmecobius fasciatus. The sequence continues at coordinate 29,028 of JAJPUD010015405.1, forward strand.
AATTGAACAAATGGAAGAGAATGACTCAAAGAGACTTCAAAAATCAGTCAAGCAAAACCAAAAAGAAGAAGAAGAAGAAGAAGAAGAAGAAGAAGAAGAAGAAGAAGAAGAAGAAGAAGAAAAGAAAAGATAGAAAAAAATGCAAAATATCTCCTTGGAAAAGCAACTGACCTACAAAATAGATCTAGGAGAGACAATCTATGAATTACTGGACTACATGAAAACCATAATGAAAACTGCTCTAGAACCAGAGGTTAAAAGAGCCATTAAAAGAATTTACTGATCACCTCCTGAAAGAGACTCCAAAATGAAAATTCTAAGGAATATTTTAGCTGAATTTCAGAATTATCAGATCAAGGAGAAAATATTGCAAGCAGAAAGAAAAAAAAAATTTGAGGAACCACAATCAGGATTATCCAGGATCTAGCAACTTCCACTTGAAAGGATTGAAAGGCCTAGAATCTGATATTTTGAAAGACAAAAGGATGTGGATTGCAGTTATGAATAAACTATCAAGCAAAATTTAGCATTATCTTTCAGGAAAAAGAAATCTATATTATCCATTAAAGGAATCAGAGTAGGTAATGTGGAAAACAAATTATCACTCTTTTTTTCCCCTGAGGCAGTTGGGGTTAAGTGACTTGTCCAGGGTTACACAGGTAGGAAGTGTTAAATGTCTGAGGCTAGATTTGAACTCAGGTCCTTCTGACTTCAGGGCTGATACTCTATCCACTGCACTACCTAGCTTCCCCAAAATTATCACTCTTTGCAGATCATATGATGCTATACTTAGAGAATCCTAGAGAATCAACTTAAAAACTACTAGAAACAATTCATAACTCTAACAAAGTTGCAAGATACAAAATAAATCCACATAAATCATTAGCATTTTATACGTTACCAACAAAGTCCAGCGGGAAGAGATACAACAAAAATTACTTTTAAAAATAACTGTCAATAATATAAAATATTTGGGAGTCAAAGCAAAGTCAGGAACTATAAGAACACAACTACAAAACACTTTCCATACAAATAAAGTCAGATCTAATAAATTGGAAAATTATCAAGTACTATGGGTAGGCCAAACTAAAATAATAAAAATGACAATACCACCTGAATTAATCTATTTTTAGTGCCATACCAATCAAACTCTCAAGAAATAATCATTTTACAGATGTAGAAAAAATAATAACAAAGTTCATCTGGAAGAACAAAAGATCAAGAATTTCAAAGAAATTAATGAAAAAAAAATGTAAATGAAGGTGGCCTGGCTATTCCAGACCTAATATTATATTATTAAGCAGTGTTCACCAAACCCATTTGGTACTGGCAAAGAAATAGAGTAGTGGATCACAAGAGAAAATGGTCAATGGCTATATTAATTGAATGTTTGACAAATCCAAAGACCCCAGCCTTTGGAATAATTACTAATTATTTGACAATAATTACTGGGAAAATTGGCAACTAGTATGGCAGAAACTTGGCAACAACCTATAATAAAATAAGGTTCAAATGGGTTCATGATTTACATATAAAGAGTGATATAAGCAAATAAGAAAAATACCTCTCAGATATGTGGAGAAGGAAGAAAACTGGAGTACATTACTGAATACAAAATGGATAATTTTGATTATATTAATTTTAAAAAGTGTTGTACAAACAAAACCAATGCAGACAAAAGTTGAAGGGAAGCAATAAATTAAGAAAAATTTTATATTCAAGGTTCTGATAAAAGTCTCATTTCTAAAGCATATAAAGAATTGACTCAAATTTATAAGAATTCAAAGCATTCTCCAATTGATAAATAGTTAAAGAATATGAACAATTTTCAGATGAAGAAATTGAAACCATTTCTAGTCATATGAAAAGATGTTGTAAACCATTATTGATCAGAGAAATGCAAATTAGAACAACTCTACAATACCACTACATACCTCTCAGATTGGTAAAATGACAGAAAAATATCATGCTGAATGTTAGAAGAGATGTGAGAAAATTGGGACACTAATACGTTATTGGTGGAGTTGTGAACTGATTCAATCATGCTGGAGAGTAATTTGGAACTATGACCAAAGAGCTATCAAACTGTGTATTAAACTATACAAACCTTTTGATTCAGCAGTTTTTTTTTAAACTGGGCTTGTATTTCAAAGAGATCATAAAGAAGGGAAAGGGACCTACAATGCTAAAATGTTTGTGGCAGTCCTTTTTTTAGAAGCAAGAAACTATACCTGTGTACATGCCAATCAGTTGGAGTATGGCTGAAGAATTTGTGGCTTGTGAATGCTATGGAATATTATTGTTCTATAAGAAACTGGCAGCAGAATTATTTCAAAAAGACATGGAGAGACTTATGTGAACTGATAGTAAGAGAAGTGATCAGAACCAGGAGATAATTGTATACAGCAACAGCAAGATTATATGATGATCAATTCTAATGGACATGGCTCTTTTCAACAATGATATGATTCAGGCCAGCTCCAATGGTCTTGTGATGAAGAGTGATATCTGCACCCAGAGAGAGGACTGTAGGCATTGAGTATTGATCACAGCATAATATTTTCACTCTATTTGTTGTTGTTTGCTTGCATTTTATTTTCTTCCTCATTGTTTTTTTTTTCCTTTTTGATCTAACTTATCTTATGTGCTTGGTAATTATGGAATCATGTATAGAAGAATTTCACATGTTTGCTTGCCATCTAGGGGAAGAGATATGGAGGAAAAGAGCAAAATTTGAAACACAAGGTTTTGCAAGAGTCTATGTCAAAAATTATCCATTTATATGTTTCAAAAATAAAAGGCTTTAGTTAAAAATAATTTTAAAAAGAACAAAGTAATTATCAGCTTTTTTAATATATTCCCTCACCACTCCCCTTTTCTAATAAAATTTCTCTCCCAAGGATTTTTGGATTAGAATTATTTTTAAAAATTCAGTTAAATATTCTCTCAAAATCAGAAAATATCATCTTCCAGGATACACATACAGCTTCAATAAATAGTCTATTCTTGCCCATGCAACTCTAAAGGGGAAATTTTTGACTACCTTTTTTCCTTCCAGGTCATAGTTGCCTTTTGCCTATGTTTTTTTTTTCAAACATAATTTAGAAAGTAGTGTTGTTTTATTTTGTTTTGTTTTTTTAAATAGATGTTCCAAACTCCAAACTTTTAAGTAATCAAAAGATCTAGTGGTACCTGAGTCTGGGAGTTCTCTAATTTGAAAATGAAGTTGATACTTCCCCCAAAACAAACATATCATTAGTAGTATGCTTCTTGGACAAAAAGTTCACCATCAAATACCAAGAAATGAGGGACCAGGGGATTTTGATCTTGCCAACCTTCCATGGAGCTGTGCTGTTTGCTTAAATACTGCTGAGATGAAGGGGAAATATTTATTTTGCCCTCTATAAAGGTGTTTATCTTCCAGAGCATTTAATGAGCTATTTGATTATTTTCCCCATATTTGTTCATGTGTCTAATGCACATAATTGTGTGATTATAAATTTTCTGTGGTAAAGGAAATACCTGATAATATATATATATATATATATATATATATATACATATATATATATATAAAGTGTTTAATAAATCATAAAAAGTTTTCAAATGCAATTTTTTGGTATTGGTGATAGATCTTTAAAATGAGATCTTCAAAACACTAAAATTTTTTCACTCTAAAATTCATTCAAGATAATAAAGTAATTTACTGTTTCTCATAAATTACATGGTCACCATATCTTTGTTGTTTTTTCATTTATTTTCATTCCTGTTAAAATAAAATGGTAACAACTATAACAATAGTAATAGCACCTTTATAAGCTTTTTATTTTTTGTTTGTTTATAAAGTGCTTTTGTTGCAACTCTTTCAGATAGGCAGTAATTTTGCATTCTTTATGGATTCCAACTTTAGTATTACTTATTTTTTAACATAAATATTCTAATAAATTAATTTTGTAGCTTATATTATGTAACAGTTGCAGTCATATAATGGAGCTCTTGGGTATGTTTTTATTTTTGGTCCAGACCTGCAATGTCCACAATGCATTGAGTGTCAGACTTGAAATCAGGAAGAACTATGTTCAAATGTATCCTCACACATTAGTTATAAAATCATGGGCTACTCATTTTACCTCTTACCCTTAGTTTCTTGATTTGGGAAATGTTGATAATGAGAATATATTCAGCTAAAAACTCAGTTGTTTGAAAATCAAATGAGTGAACATGTGTAGAGTATTTCATAATTCTTAGAGAGCTATAAAAATACTACTTCTTGTCATTGACATAGTTACATGGTGCAATGGATAAATATGGGACTTAGGGTCAAGGAATCTCTGACCTTATTAGCAGTTTAATCTTGAGCAACTCAATTAATCTCTTTACATCTCAACTTCTCTGCCTATAAAACAATAATAATCACACTTAGTTTGTGTGGCAGTTGAATTAATATGTGTTAAATATATATACATTGGGTACTGTCTTTCATTTTCAAAGAGGATCAAAATGATATCACTATGTTAGAGTCAAGGTATTGCATGATTGACTGTGGCTGATCAGATGAATATGAGCTTGGAATACTCTGACATGGGTGGGACACAAATAGTCCCTATGAGCATTTGGTGTGGCTTCTCAAGCTTTGCACATCTCACATTTGTTCTGAGCTAATTAAATTTTGCTTTGCTCTGATGAGCATCTTCTCTGATGACGTCAGGCCATACTGGTTAGTCATATGCCAATATCTCTCATGTTTTACAATCAATTCTAAAGTTCTTATGAGGAGCTTTGAGAGTGTACTTGACTCTCTTTTTCTGACCACCTTGTGAGCACTTGCCATGTGTTTGTTCAGGAATTCAAGGATACTTCTATTGTCCACTTTTATAAAGATAAAGGAAATAGATTGCCTTGTGACAATCCTAAGGAGGGTTCTCTCTCTCAGTTACTGCTGGCAAGATTCTTGGCAGACTCCTCTTTAGCAGGTTCAGCCTACACCTGGAAAAGGTCTTCTACCTGAGAGTCAATGTGGCTTCAGAAGAGGCAGAGGAACAGTCAATACTTATTGCTTGACAACTACAGAAAAAATGCCAGGAGCAGAATGGATGTCTTTATACAACATTTGCTAGTCTCATCACCAACACCACCATTATTATTAGTAGTAGTGATTATAAAGTTTTTCCTTAATAGGCTTTTCTTTTAAATCAGTGATTTTTAAATACGTTTCATCTGTTTTGATAAATTGACTAAAGGGTAAACTCAAGGATTGATTGTTTGATATTTTAGTGTAATTCTATGGGTTGCCAAATTGTTTACAATATGTCACTTTTACCTTGACTGAAGTCTTAAGATTTTTTTTAAATTTTATTTTGTTTTTGTTTTCATCTATATTCTTGGAGACATGGAAAATATATCCATTATTGTTTCTGGTTTAGATGTGATTTAGGATGTTGATCCTAAATTCATTTCTCAATTGGAAACTTTGCAGATTAAATCTAGCATCTTCTTTTTGCATTAAACATTTTGCCCCACCTGTTCATTATTGGATAACCTGAAAAATGATACTTTAGTGAGACAGATTTCTGACTTTCCTCTTAACATTTCACATATGAAATGTTCCACCAATGTCTCAGATACTGGTTTTTGTGTCATCTTTTAAAAGAGGAAGGCACACATTGATCTAAAATTTGCCAATTATTGAGATGCAACAAGATAGTTAGTTTGCATTTGGGGAAGCTTGGTTCACATTTTAAAACCACTAGAGCATTCAGTAGTAGTAAAAGGCTTCAGAATTCTTTAGTAAATTCTATTCATCAAACAGTATTAAGATGTTCTTAAAATCAAGAAATAAATCTCTAATCTGAAAAATTCATTCCTAAAATCTTCCTTCCTGTTCAACTTCCACCCTTCTTTTATCTTATTTCACGCAACTGCCCCTTACCTACTTTCCAGCCAAATGTGATTTCAGAGCATTGCTCATGTTCTCTCTTCAACCACTTCTTCCTCTCTCTCCCTGCTGCTTTTTTTTCTTTTTCTTTTCCTTATTTTTTGAATTGATAGTATTTTTTTTTAAATTTTTCTCACAAAAATGCATATCTATTATGTACAACTTGCCATTCCTTTTATATGCATAATATCATATAAGTCAAATATATAATAATTATATAAATGCTTTCATTTCTGTCTTTTTTATCCCCATGCCCATATATACATGTTGTGGTTGTTTTTCTTTCATTCTAGAAGAAGACCATGACATCAGGGAGGTAAGGCCATAACAAGGAAATAAATTGGATTTAAATGAAGGAAAACTGTGCAAGGTCACCTACTTCACTTTTCCCTCCAAAGACATCTAAGTCCATTGGCAAGATGTAAATCAGGATAATGGAGATGACCCTGGATGAAATGAGAGACCTTGGTTTTTTAAGGTAAGGGGTTGAACAGGTCTTAGTTTTACTGTAGGTGCAGCCATTCAGTAATCAAAAGTAGGTAGCAATTCAGACAAAGAAATCTCCTATTTTACCTAGTCTGAAAAAATCTCAATGAATGAATGAATCTGGGAGGGAGGTACCCTCAGGATTTCTGGCCACAGCAGTAATAACTGCTATTTACATTCAATCTGAGTCAATCACACCCAAACAATGACCAAAAGGAGCTTGGCCTGGGGCGGAGCCAAGATGGCGGAGTGAAAAGGTGACTCTCTGCCTCTCCTCTGATCTTCTCTCAAATCAACAATAAAATAAGCCTCTGAACTGATCTTCAAGTCAACTAACTCAGAAATATTTGGACACTGCTTTCTGAAGAACTTCATATCAGGTTTGTCTAACCCAGACAGAGAGATAAATAGACAACTCCTGTGTAGGCCTGAAGTGAGGGTGGGACTCAACTCAGCTCATCTTGGCAGAAATTCCAAACTCCAAACTCCAAATTCCAAACACCTGGAATTTATCTGAGGCACTTGGGACACTCTGCCCTGATTGGGGGCAGTTGTTCTGGCAGACTTGCCTTGTTTAAGGAGTAATTCGGACTTAGTCCTAGCCCCCACCGGCTCAGCACCTTAAGTTAATTCACCGAAGTGCCCCAGGGCAAAGATCTTCAGCCGCCTTTTAGCCGCCATTTTTTTCCCCTACCTTAAAGAGATATCCACACTGTCTAAAAAAATGAAGAAGCAAAAGAGAGCTCTCACCACAGACAGCTTTTATCAAGGCAAAGAAGCCATGACCCCAGATCCTGAGGTTCCTTTAGACAAAATACCAGAAGAAGGTATTAAAGACCATCACTGGTCACTTTTTCAAAAGGCCTTTCTGGAAGATTGTATAAAGAACCTCAAAAGAGAGCTGGAGGATAAATGGGATAATAAACTGAAATCAGTGCAAGAAGGATACAATATCTTGCAAGAAGGATATGATGCCCTGCAAAAGAGATATGAAAGTTTCCTTCCGGGGGTGGAGCCATGGTGGCGGAGATCAGACAGGAGTCTCTGTAACCTCTTCTAACCTCCCCTCAAACCAACAACACATGAAGCCTCTAGACTGATTCTGAAGCAAAAAAAATCCACAATATCTGGAGAACAACATGATCCTAGAAGAAGATACTCTGGAAGAACCTCAAAACAGGTCTGTTTTAATTGGGCAGGGGGGGGGTTCTACTAAAACCAGACTGCAGCACAGGGAGACCGGGGCAGGGAGCTGGAGCAGGGAGCTGGAACAGGAGTCAAAACAGGAGTGGGAGCGTTGTCTTTTCACACACCTGGGAATCTTCTGCGGGCCTCTTGGAACAATCTGTCCTGATTGTGGGTAGGTGGTTTGGAGGGTCTGTCTTTTGTGGGGGGGTAGATTGTGAACCACTGAACCCCTGATGAGCATCAGACCTAGCTGCCATTACACAGCACCTTAAAGCAATCAATCAAACAACAGGACTGATCAGCACCAGAAATAATTCAATCAGCGAGGCTGCCCACCCCTGACATAATTCTTTTTTTTTTTATATAAAGCTTTTTATTTACAAAACATATGAGTGACCTTTCAACATTG
>JAJPUD010015406.1:0-37525 GCA_023553655.1 Myrmecobius fasciatus
AAAAAAAAAAAAAAAAAAAAAAAAGCAGCCTGTTATAGTGGCTGGAAATATTGAGTCTAACAGTTTGATGATTGCGACAATTATCCTTCTGCACAATTTTTTATCCTTCTTTTGAGAACATGATGTCACTGATCTACCATTGATAGGACACATGCTTTAAACCATCTTTCCTGCAGAGGTGATTTACCCATGATTAACCTACACACTGACCTGTTGCATTAATTTTATTTGCAGTATTCTAGACTGACTGTGGCTTGTAAAATTGTGAAATTTGCCCATGATGGGATTGTACCTGAGACTATGCCTGTGACATTAATATTATTCTCTAACCCAGGTATGTCAAGCTCAAATAGAAAAGAGCTACTTACTAAACCATACATGAAGATCCCTATATATCACTTAGAAAACTCATTAACATTTACTAAGCTTTATTTATTTACTTATTTTTATTTTGTTAAATGCTCTTCAATTAAATTTTTAATCTTATTTGGTACTAGGGAGGTAGCCAATTTGATATTTTTTTCTTAACCAGATAATTAGCTATAGTAAGTCCTCTGTAATCAACTAGTTCTATGCATATTTGTTAGTTGGCAAACCAATGTTTTTACTGATAACTTTTTAAAAAATTTCAATAATATTTCATTTTTCCAATTACTTGTAAAGATAGTTTTCAATATTCATTTTATTTTTTCTTTATTAATTGGTTTTTTCCTGGTTATACATATATAATAACTTTTAAAATATGCATTTCTTTATGAATCATCCACATTCATTTTAATAAGATTTTGAGTTCTAAATTTTTTCTCCTTCCCTCCATTCCCTTTCCCTCTTCCCAAAGACAGCAAACAATATGGTATAGGTTACCCGTGTACCATCATTGATAATTTTTTAATAATCTCCCCTGATTTTGTGCCCTAAGAACAACTGACCTTTCTGTCAGCTACTACTGCTTAATCATCCAATTTATATTGTTTCCTTCTTTTGCAATTTAAGAGTAGAGACCATTTTCCTTTGGTCTTTTGTATCCTCAGCACTTAGGGCAATGTTTTTGCACATAGTAATTGTGAAATAAATACTTTTTTTCCCATTTTCCCATTTATTATTTTTGAGACAAATTGTATCATTAATATATATATATAAGATCTGGATCTAAGGTTGGGATATGATTGAAGAAAGGGCAAACTCACCATATGTAAGTATGTTCCAGGGTCCTGGCTAATAATATAATTAAATTCACCCAATGGAATCATCAATACAAGTATGCCTGTCTCTTAAATTCTTGCTCACTTAAAGCTTTGCAGTGGGACCTAGTGTTGAGAAAGTTGTTGCCTATAGATTCTGTTAGCTATATCCAGGTGTACTGATAAGATCTTATATTTATATGGTACTTTATAGTTTGCAGAGTTTTTCCTTTGTAACAGCAGCAGCAACAACAACAAAAACCAACTTGTAGACAGCCTATTTTTTCATGGGCCAGATTCAATATGCAGCAGTAATAGAAATGGAAATCATTGGTTCAGGAAAGCCCAGCCTCTTCTTGTCCTTTTCAAGGGTCAAGCAATTTGCATCCTGTTAAATGATTTGCATCCTGGGGAGATCCAGAGATGCTGGATCTGTGCTTCTCTTTGTTTCTTCGTTTTTTACTCCCATTTTCCAACATCAATTGATAGCATTAGACATGTTCTAATCCCAGTTTCATAAAAAGGAACAAATTTGTTGCATAAGTGAATGAGGGTGAGTCCATATAGTGCCTTTACATAAATGGGCTTCTCCGACTCAAAGTGCCTGTTTAATTGACGGCCCTTCTGTAGCCTGTTCTTCATGAATTCAGTTGCAAGGCTTTTGGAAGGTGGGGCCTGAGTGATGGTAGTAGAGAATGGGTTTTGGAGGCTTTGATTTCTTTTCTTTTCACCGTCTGTGCTTCAAAGTGGAATTTTCCTTGCTTGATTCAGTTCAAGGGGAGAGGGGTGGAGATGAAGGGCGAAAAACAAAGTAAGCTGGGTTTTAAAAAGAAAAAAGCTTAAAAAACAATTTTGACCTCTTTAGTGTGATATTGTTCCAGTTACACCCTGGGATGAGGTAATTCCTGGTGAGTTATTTATTTCTTACAAATGCTGCTGATCTCTTGTTATCCAGATATATAGCAAAGTACAAGTTAATTTGAATGGTACCCAATTGTACAATCACTTATGGAGACTTATTCAGTATTTGCTATGACTGCCTAAAGTGGGAAAGTGGGAAAATTTTGAAGAGTTTGTCTGAGTTTATCCAAGAGAGATGTTATTGTAAAAATTCACAGCAGAGTTGGTAAAAAGGAACATTTGTGTGTGGCTAAAGCTGGGCAAGGACCCCAAAGTCATACAGACCTCAAGTTGTATTTGTGCAATATTTTGGCTTTCTTTCCTTCTGGTAATTTTTCATCCTGATAAGAATTTGAGCTTGAGATTAGCTAGTATTTTATTTATTTGGGGATAACTTTTGACTTAAAAACACACGGCAAGCCTTTTCCTTGCTTTTGAATACATTTCAACATGGGTACAAAAGAATACCATATATTGCAATTTGACTTGTCTATGACTTGGGCAAATTTTGCTGAAGTCCCTCCTGAAAAATAGTAGTTTCATATTTGGTAGATTTAGAAGACGTTGCCAAAGCTGCATTTTGGGGAAGGGGAAAAAAAGAAGGGTTTCAATTTACTTTTTAATCAAGCATTTAAAAATTATGTAGAACTCATAGAAAAAAGTCTGAATTTTGATTATGTTGTACAGAATCTCCATGACAACTCTATTGATGTATAGGAGCTCATATTTGTAAAGTATGGCTCCAGGTGGTTTGACTAATTAATCAATTAAGATTTTTCAAGAGATTTCTATATGCAGGATAAATAAAACAGTCCTTTCTTTTTCTTAAGGAGAATCTTGTTGCAGAAATTACCTTATTTAAATAGTGTGACTTTTTCCCCTAACTATATTTATTAATATAAATGATTTTGGAGGCAGTTTAACTTGAAAGGAAACATTTTAAAAGTAATTCAATTGTGTTTTACCATAGATACAAACTGAGCTATGCTCATAAGCCTCTATAATGACTAGAAGAACAATATCAAGATGTATACACTTTCTCATTTGAAAGTAACATTGTTCCCAAATACAGTGCTTGGTGGTATTGAATCAAGGAAAATACTGATTTTTTTTAAATAGCTCAGTCATTGCCAGCCAGTATAAAGAAATTTCATAATAATTAGAAAGTAAACCTAGGTTTTTAGATGTGTAGAGTTTCATAGTCTCTGGATTATATTGGGGCTGGCTGATCTTGCTTTGGAAGCTACACCCTGAGATGAGGTCATTCCTGGTGACTTGCTTTAGAAAAATTGGAAAGTAATTTGAGTTTTTGTGCCTCCATTTCTCCAGTGTGTATTGTGGGTATCCTGAACTGTCTTTGAGAGGCTATAACCCCTTTTGATCCTTATGCAAACGAAACCTATATCAAATTGCTTGCCTTCTCAATGATGGGGGAGGAAAGTGGGAGGAAGAGAATTTGGAATTGAAGATTTTGAAAAACATGTTAAAATTGTTTTTACATGTAATTGGAAAAACAAAATATTTGAAAGATCCCTGTTCAAATGTTTTAATATATTCGATATAGAGAAATCCTTTATGTATATGTAACTTTTCTGCCATTTACATTTTCCTCAAACTTATTCAATATCCTTTAAGGAAGCATAGCAGAAGAGTAGTGTTGCTTGGGTTCAGGATGACAGGAGTTCAAATCCTACCTCAGATTCTAATTAATTCTATGATTCACTTAACCTTTCTTAATCTCATTATAGGATGTTTCATTTTTTTTATACTTGTGTTCCCAGCAACCATTACAGTGTCTAGCATAGAAAAGATGTTAATAAATGCACATCTATTGATTGATTCATTTGTAAATCTATAAAATTGGGATAATAAAAGCACCATCCTCAAGGGGTCTCTTGTCATCCTCAAATGAAATAATTTATGTAAATTGCTTTGTAAACCTGAAGCATGAGCAGCTCAGGCATCACCTTCTACATGCCTTTGCTGATCCTCTAACTTGCCAATGCTCTTCTTCCCAAACTTCCTTGTATCAACTACTTTGAACATATTTTTATTTATTAACTTTATATTCATAGTTTATATATATTTTATCCCATTAGAATGTAAACTCCTTACCAACAGATTTTCTTTTGTGCTTTGTACTTGAATCCTTAGTGTCTGGTACAATCCTAAGCATATAGTGGGTGATCAATAAATAATTGTTGATTAATTGAGGGTTTTATATCCTCTGGAATTTGTCTAGTTCCTTAAATATGGATTGGATAGATTTTTTTTTTTGCTGCTGTATCTAAATATTCCCATTTTTAGTACATTCCCTATAGTTTCAATCAATCACTAAATATTAGCACCCCTATGTGCCAGACACTGTATGGTCTTTAATTTCAGGGAACTCATGCTCTAATGAGGTGATAATAAACAAATATAACAAAGTCATATGACAAGATAAATCAGAGAAAATTAGGAGAGGGAAGACACTAGAATTAAGAGGGATTGGGAAAAGATTTCTGTACAAAATGGGATAATTTTAGTTGGGATTTGAAGGAAGCCAGGAAACAGAGATGAAGTTGAGTTTTTTATTCAGAAATAATCCTCAAACAATAATTAAATGTAAAATGCATCCGTAATAGCATCAAAGTCTAATCTGAACTTTGAATTCACTTGTCTAAGACTTTATGAAGTTCTTTGGAGAATCCCTCTACTTTTTCAGCCTTTGCAACAGATGTTGTTAACTTATTGGCTCCTCATATGGAGCTTCTTTTTGAGAATGACAAGATGTTGAATGAATATTTTTGAAATACTTGCCGATTTCAGTTGGATTAAAAAACATCCCTGGTTTAGAATGAGAAAAAATCCAGATTAACACTTTCCACAGCACTGAATGATATACCTTCTAATTGTTTATAATTAAATAATAATTTACATTAAATATATCACTGGCAATTTAGTTTATCTATACTTTCCTACCTTTTACAGTATTGTTCCCTGATCTTTGGGAAGAACAAAAAAAATTATAGTTGAAAAATGCAATAGCAACATCATACAGAATTGTAGAGTTAGAAAGGATTCTAATCAACCAATCAACAGTCATTTTTTATGGTGATACAAAACCAAAAATGAAACACTCTCTAATTGAGTGCTTAAGTCAGTCAGCCAGCCAACTATATTACTACCTATTAAGTAGCTACTATATGTCAGGTATATGGTAAGCTTAAGTGATATTCCTAAAGTCAGGTGAGCACAGCTTGGACTAAAAAGTTACTCTTTCTATTACACTAATATGCCTTCCATGTTGGATCTTCTTTTTCCAGAGGATTATATCCTGAGGGGAAATTTTTTTTTTTGGCCAGCTGAATAGTAAACTATGATGCAAAGAATACCTCATTAAATCATAATTAGATTGTTTTAATAGATCACATATATGTATATATATGTAATATGAAGACAGACTAATACAGATATATCAAAAAGTAATATGGAATGATAAAATTAGGATGTGTGAAACTTAAACAATAACTATATAGAGTTCCTTTCCCATTCATTTGTATACTCATTCTGTACTTGAATCAGTTTGTTTAGCACTGAATATAAATATATCTGTTTGGAAATAGCTCCTTCCTTCCTTCCTTCCTTCCTTCCTTCCTTCCTTCCTTCCTTCCTTCCTTTTCTTTCTTTCTTCTCTCCTTTCCTTTCCTCTTTTCTCCTGCCTCCCCTCCCTGCCTTTCTCTCCCCCTTGCTTTCTTTCCTTCTTTTTGAGATATAGTAGTTACTTAATAGATAACAATATAGTTGGCTGGCTGACCAACTTAATTGATTAGAGTCCCTTCTAACTCTATAATTCTATACTGTTGCTATTGCTTTTTTCACCAGTAAATTTTTTTCTGTGTTTTCCAAAATCAAAAGAGGCAGTGAAATTCTTTTTTTTTTTTTTTACTAGTCAATGCCGCAAATGATACCTTTCCAAGAAACATTTGACACAATTGTGAGGTGATCTGGAGGAGAGATTTTTTTCTTAGTGCCTTTGTAGCTACTGCCATTGTGAGTGCTAGGGTAGTGGTTAGATTTTAATTGCTGTGAGAGGTCAAAGCCTGGCTCAAAGGATGGAAGATTGAGCGTTAGTTCATCATTGATGAAGTAGAGTTGGGGAGGATTGTGGGATGAGTAGATGTGTCATGCCTATGATTGGTTATTGCAGGGAGGGTGGGATGCAACCCACATTTCTTTTCCCTTGTTAGATTATTCCAAGAGCTAGCCTCAGCCTGTCCTTTGGAGAACACTATATTCTTTGGAGCTGGTATAAATGGGCAACTGGAGGGCCTTGATTAGGGAAGTGGTGTTGTCAATGAAGATGAATCTGGAAATGGGATGTAAGGTAGACTGGAAGAGGAAGAGATACAAGAAATTTGGAGATGATTGTAATAGGTTAGGAATGAGGTGTATAGGATCTGAAAGAATGACTGTGGTAGAAATGCATTAGAAATAGGAAGAATGGGAGGGATCTGATTTGACAAATAAGAGCTAGTGCCTTCAGTTCATGGTGTTTGCATTTTGCTGGATGATAGCATCTATGGCACTTGGCAAACATAGTACATTTGGCTGTGATGCCTATTCTATAAGACACTGAGTACAATAATTGTCCACAAAGCCTAATTTTCCTCTGGGCATATGGACATAGACTTAGTGTATTGACTTAATTAGATAGAAGTTCGAGAGAGTAAGTAAAAGAATGAAAAAAATGTTACAAAGTAAGAATATTTTAACGCTGAAACTGATTTTTAACATTTTGTGGATGATCTTGAATGCTTTGGCCACATTTAGGACTCATTTATGTGCTGGGACTCCATAGTATGAAAGAAGCTATAGTATCTATAAGAATATGTAGCTTTTTGCAGTTCCTGGGCTTGACCTCACTTCTCTGATGGCTACCCTCTGGCAAAAGAGGAATAATCTTTAATCTGACTCATTTTTTTTTTAGCTCAAGATGGCTTTCTGTCCAAAGGAGACTTGGGAATTGCTATTCATTGCTATTTCCTGGGAAAATGCAATAAGTTACTGACACTTTTGCTCTTTGTACCCCCCAGACTAAATTTTTAACCATTCTCTGCCAACTGATTTTTTAAGATAGACTAGAGCACAATTTTTTTCCTTGAAGTGGCAAGAGGATATAAGGCTTTTAAATGTTTTTTTTAAAGTATTATGTTATTTATTGTGTGATTAATGTGCTATTTACAAATAATACAAATGGTTACTTTTTTCTTTTATTAGGATTCTTAAATCCTATTACAAAGTAACAAAAAACTACTTTTAGTGAATTAATATAAAGAGTAAACTACACGTAATAAAAATTGTTAAAATATCATTAAGAATTTGGAATTATATGTAACTTTTAAAGATATTATGTATAGTAAGAGATATTCTATTTCCTTTACATAATATAAATTTTTTTCCTATGGAATCTTGAATATATTTGTGGGTATCCTCCATGCTTCTCTGTCTTTTGTTCCCATGCCTATCTCTTAACTTCAAAAGGACTTCTCTTGGCAAGAAAGACATTCAGGGAGGGAGAAAGAGGAGGAAAATGTGACTCAAGAAAAAGAACTTTGAGTAATTTGTAGAAATTTGCTTTTTGAAAAGCTATTTATCTTTCTGTAAAGAGAAAACAATAGACTTCATAATTAAAAATGCTTGCCAAGAATGAGACACCTGGCAACTATAATTAGCTCTCTCTTGTAACCATAATTTGTTAAACTTAATTATAAGCAACATAATCAGACATAAAAAAGCAGGAGAGTATGATAAATGAGCAAGTCAACAGATAATAATAGCTTAACTGAGGACTCCTGCTTTCTCATGTTTTTAGCATGGCATAGCTATGTTACACACTTGACAATCTGTCTGAAGGGTAAGCCTAGGCAGGTTGTTGAAATAGGGAAAATTTGTCTTTGATGTCTCCTTTCTCTGTGCCTTTTTCTTCATTTGCTTTTTCCTAAGTATTTCATACCTCAATGCTTTGGCATGTTTTTTGAGTCAGAAAATCTTCTTGGGAAAACTTCTGAAAACCTTAATCACACAACGATACCAACAACTACTATAGCCTAAATGTTTGTTTGTATCAAGCATTATTATTTTAACTAGAAACATGTTTTGTCAAAGAAATAAATCTCTAATTAGGGAAGTTTAGGCATTAGTGAGCCAAATGGGGGCAGTATCACCTAACATAGGTAGATACCTCTTCCATATGCTTTATCAATCTTCATTGGACTCCTCTTTTTGAAAATTCATGATGAGTAATAGTGCTTAAGAGATAGTGGCCTAGCACTGGGAAGATATGGGAGGTCTTTATTCTGTAGTCACAGCTGTCATGCTAATATGATTTACAATTCATAACTATACAATATTTTAATGAAGACTTACATGATTAAGAATTATATTTAATTACTTCAAAATGAAAACTAAGCAAGGAAGGCTTTTCTTATAATATGAGTCTCTGGTTCTTTTCAAAATAAAACATTTTAAATAATGCTTCTCCCCCTCCCCCACTCAGGATGTGTTAGATGATATTTGATGACTTTGCAAAGTTCTGTCTCACTTAAATCCAATTCATTGGCAAGTCAAGAAAGTCCCCTGGAGATATGTCTTTGGTTCTCTTTGAGACTGAAGAATGAACAATAAGAATTTTTTTTTTAAATTTAAATTTAAAGATGATAAGTGGATTTTTTAAATATTCATAATTACTTGGATCATCAACAAGTATTTATTGATTGTTGGTGTGGACAAGGCACTGTTAGAAGGAGAGACATAAAAAATTATTAAGATATAGTCTATACGCTCAAGGAGCCCATATTTTGATTGCCAAGACTAGATGTATTTAATACAATTCAAGAGATACTTTTTTATATACCTACTATGTGCAAGTTTCTTTATTAATATCCTGAGTAATGAGAGGATCATTTATATATGTATGTACAATTTATATTGTAGAAATGATTTTTTCTGCCTCCTTTTTAAAGTATATTCTATACTTCTTGTTTATATATTTTCTCCTTTTTTTCTTTTTCTTCTCCTTTCTTTTATCATTTCCTAATTGAAATAGATTATAGATTCCTAATAGATTAAGAGACAGCCCCCCAAAAAAATCCTAAAGTGAATTCACCTAGTAGCCTGATTGCAAAACATTTTCATCTTTTGGATTCTGCTTTGAGCATGTGTTTGAAATTACTTGCTTATAATAAACTTGTATATTTTTGTTTCTTTTATTTTATAAATCATTGCTAAAATTTAAAGTATGCCTTTACCACTTTTTTCTTCCCTCAAGAAGGTTCTTACCAGATGAAAAATGACAATTATTTACCTCTTTTTTATTTTCTCATAAGAAAAATAACTGGAACATCCTTTTGAATTAGAGCGCATACTGTCCTAGGAATTCCTTCAGTGCCCTTTTGTTGTGGAGTTGCGGGGAGTAAAAATTAGTGTAATGCAGTCCTCAAAAGGAATATAGCAAAAAAAAAATCAGGTTGGCTCCTTCACTGTCTTTTGACTCCGTCAGGGAAAAATGATCAAAGGAATGAAAGTAAACAAGATGAAAGGGATCAGGATTATTTATCATTGAAAAGAGAAGTCTAATGGGGTAGGTAACATTTAAGTAGATGAAGTAGATGCAGTTTCTAGGCAGAGGGTACCGAGTAGTTATTTATATTCTATGCTAACAAAGCACTGGACAAAATTTACTCTGCTCTATTGCCCAGATATGGTGTTGTTTTTTTTTTTAAATAAAATAGATGGCCATACAACACACATGGCACTTTTTTGTTTTGTGTGTAGCTGGTTCAGATTATTTAAAGAATAGTAGAGAAGTAAATGATTTCTTTTTTGGGGGGATAGAGTAGGGGGTTTGGATTTCCTCTATTTTGCCCAGACTGGAAATTTAGTGGCCATTAATGAGCTAATCCTACTACTGATTGACTAAAGAGCTTTGACCAATTCTGTTTCTTCAGTTAGATCAAGGTGGCCCCTCCCCCTTCTCCCAGATATCTATCATACTGATATGGGACTTAATACAGACACCCAGTTGATTGGCTTAGCCCACTGAAGCTGAGAACTCCCAAATTCAAGCAATCCATCAGCCTCAGCTTCTCAGTAGCAGGGATTACAGCCATGCACTGGTATGGTAGACCAAATTCGTATTTCCAAAAGGGTTGCTGTTAGCATGTGTTCTACCCAGAGTCTAATGTGACTAAATTAGTTAGCTTATTAATCTTTTTGGGGTGGAGGTTATTTCATTGAGGATAGCAACTTAATTCTGCCTTTTTATGCATTTGTCTTCTTTGTCCTCTTTGCTTGCTTTCTTATGTTTCTGTCTTGGACACAGTGAAAAGTTGGCAGTCTTTATTATTTCATCCTTTTATGTTTTATGCATGTTATTAATGCTTCCACCTAGGGGACTTTACTAATTATAGTAGCTCAAAAGAAATGAGAGATGTGCAGATTTAGAGACATTTCCACTCCAAATGACTATTTGTGTCTGACCTGATGTATAGCCTTCTAAACTTGCATTTGTCTGATTAGTCACAGTTGGACATACTGTATCTTGAGCCCAATACAGTGATGTCATTTTGATCCTTTTTGAGCACAGAGGATAATCACCACAACCTCTACAGTAGATACTATTATTATTCTCATTTTATAGATGAGGAAACTGAGACAAACAGGTTAAAAGACTTGCTGGGGTCATACAGATTACAACGGAGGCCAAATTTGAATTTAGGTTTTCCTGAAAGATACTAGGAATAGTACCTAAGTCTGAAGTGTGAATTCAGGAAGACTCATCTTTCTGAGTCTTTGTGGCCCCTTCAAATGGAGTCACAACCTTTAAACATGACTAAAAAATAACTACAATTTCCTAACTGAGCCTTGGCACTCTATTTTCTGTCACCTAACTACCCCCATATAATTACATAAAGACCCCTTAATTCTCACGTGTTTTGTGCAAATGCTTATATTCTAAAACAGAAACCAATAACCATAACTTGAGGATCAAATCCTACTGCTCTATTTTTGTATGGTCTGTAAGCCAAGAAAGGTTTTTATTTTCTAAAAACAGCAAAACTTTATTTAAAAGTGTAAAAGCCATTTTAAATTTGGGGCCATACAAAAACATGCATTTGGTCTCTAGCTATGGTTGGCCAGCCCTAGAAGAACATGAGTATGTTAATAGTAATAGTATTTAGAATTAGAAGGGTCTTAGAAATTATCTAGTCTAATATGTCACCCAATGCTAGAATAATCATTTGTCTGCCAGCATACTCTGAGGCCCTAATAATGTTCCAAGGCTCTAAGGATTATCATCTGACATTGGTTTTCTCATTACTGACTCTATACCTTGAAGCCCTGAAGAAGAGCACTAAGTAATGTCCAATCTACAATTCTGTCCTACGTGAGAAAGGAGAGAACTGATGGGTTCTAGGATGTTTCAATGGATGCTTTTATGGATTTCTTAATGTGGATATTCTATTTAGAGAAGCAGATTGTAACCACTTAATACCTTTTTTCTTGTGATTCTTTTATCTTGCTGTTAATTATCTACAAAAGACTGACCTTTCATACTAAAGACCTTCTCCTATCCTTAGTGACTAGAATCTGCCAATGCAATCCAGTCAACAAGCATTTATTAGACAAAAACACTATTCCTGCCCTCAGGAAACTCATTATACTAGGGAAGATGACATGTAAATAACTATGTATATTCATTATGTAGAATAGGTGGAAGGTAATGTCGGAAAATAGGTAGAAGGTGTTTATAGAAGGTAATGTCAGAGAGAAGGCACTAGATGACTCACTCAATAAAGTACTGAGCTTACAATCAGGAAGACCAGTGTTCAAATTAGCCTTCAGACATAAGTTATATGATCCTGGACAAGTCATATGACTTCTATCTGCTCAATTTCTTCCCCTGTAAAATGAGGATAATAATAGCGCATACTTCCCAGGGTTGTTGTGAGAATAAGATCATATATGTAAACTGTAAAGTACTATGTAAATGTTAGTTATTTGTAGCCAGAAAATTTGGCCTTCTTGAAAAAGATAGGATTTAAGCTGAGTCTTGAAGTAAGTTAGGAAGCTAAGAGGTAGAGATGATTAATGATAATAATTAACACATACATAGTGCTTACTAGTACTTATTTAGTGCAGTACAGATACTGCACTAAGCATTTTACAATTATCTCATTTGATTCTCATAATAACTCTGGGAGGGAGTTGCTATTATTATCCCTATTTTGCAGATGAGAAAACCAAGGTAAACTTTTTCAGTGTGACTTTCAGTATGACTTTTTAAGAGTTGCAAAGCTGTAAATGTCTGAGGCCAGATTTTAACTCAGATTTTCCTGAAAGAATATTCCAGGCTTGAAGTACAGCCATTGAAAATGTATAGAATCAGTAGATGGAGTGTTGTGTGTGAGGAATAGCAAGTAGGCATTTGTTGGCCTATCTTATATTCCACGGTTCATTAATAATGATGATAATGATGATATTAACAATAGCAAAGAGCTTTAAAAATATTATATCATTTTATCTTTACAACGATCATAAGTGCAATTATTATTTCTATTTCACATATGAGGAAACTAGGCAGACAAAGATTAAATGATTTGTCTAGAGTTATGTAGCTAGTATATGAGGCCATATTTAAACTTAGGTCTTCTGGATTCCAGGTCCAGTGCTCTAATACCTCTTTGAATCCTATTCTAGCCTCTTGGGAAAACAGTTAAGTGGTGGAATAATAATAATAATAATAATAAGTTGTATATATATATATAGAGAGAGAGAGAGAGAGAGAAAGAAACAGACAGACAGACACATTATATACATTTCATGATTTACAAAGTACTTTCCCCACAACAATGCAAAGACTCTGGAAGAGAGAGTGAGACTGACAACTTTGAGATTCTTTGTCTCACCTAATCCAATTCATTTATAAATCAAGACATTGCCCTTATAATGCCATTGGTCCTCTTGGGGAATGAAGGAGGAAGAACAACAACAAAATCAAAGTAGAACATGGCAAGTATTTCACCTTTTTGATAGAGAAGAAAGTGGGCCTCATAGGGGCCCTGTAATTTGTCCATGTAATTTGAATGCTAGTAAACTTTGGAATTCCTATCTCTTAACTCTGAAGTCTGGTCCTCTTTCTCCTATACCTTATGCTGTCTCCGAGAAGTTCTAGT
Organism: Myrmecobius fasciatus; assembly: GCA_023553655.1. Taxonomy (NCBI): domain Eukaryota; kingdom Metazoa; phylum Chordata; class Mammalia; order Dasyuromorphia; family Myrmecobiidae; genus Myrmecobius; species Myrmecobius fasciatus. The sequence continues at coordinate 13,301 of JAJPUD010015406.1, forward strand.
CTAGGTATCACATTTTGGCCAGAATAGCAACAAATTGGAACACATTCAAGGAGAGTGATTGGGATGATAAAGGGCTTTGAGACCACATCTTTAAGATTCAGTTGAAGAGGGGCAGCTAGGTGGCGCAGTAGATAGAGCACCAGCCCTGAAGTCCAGAGGACCTGAGTTCAAATTTGGTCTCAGACACTTAACATTCCCTAGCTGTGTGACCCTGGGCAAGTCATTTAACCCCAATTGCCTCAGCAAAAAGCCAAAAAAAGAAAAGATTCAGTTGAAGAAAGTAAAAATGTAATTTAGCTCAAAAGAGGGAAAAGACTTGGATCATATATGGGGAATGATTAGGATGTCCAAATAATTCAAAGGATATATGTAATGAAAAAAAGGTTTAAACTTAATTCTTCTAGGTCTTGAGTATGTTGTGAGAATCAGACCTAGGACAAATATCGGAGAATTAGATTTCTACTTAATATATTAAGTGAAATTTTCTAATGATTTAGTCTGTACGAAAATGGAATTAACTTCTTTGATAGGGAGTGATTTCTTAATCACTAAAGAGCTTTAAAAAGAACCCAAAATGTTCATTTGGGGATGTTGTAGAAGGAATTCATGCTTCCAGTAAGGGGATAGACTACATGACTGGGTCAAACTCCCTTGAAATTCTTTGTTTAATCATTTTTCAATAGTGTACAACTTTTCATGCTCCATTTGGGGTTTTCTTTGCAGTGATGTTGCAATGGTTTGCCATTTCTATCAACAACTCATTTTTACAGATAAGGAAACTGAGGCAAACAGGGTTATATGACTTGGCCAGAGTCATATGGATAATAAGTGTCAGAGGCTGGATTTGAATTAAAAAAAAATGAGTCTTTGTGATTCCAGGCCTGGCATTCTATCAACAATGCTACCTAGCTGCCCTATTGTAATTCTACTATTCTATAATTCTTAAGTAATGACAGCTTCAGCACATGGGACATTTAAAACTAAAATCATTTAGAGAAAAAAAGGAGAGGCCCAGAAGATGTTTTTAGAGAATATAACTTATAAGTTTGGGGTTTTTTTCAGAAAAAATTTTTTTCCTTAGAGAATTATACAATTATTTTTAAAAATAAAGTCTTAAATAGTACCAAGAGAGAAATACAGGACTTTAAACCCTTTGAGATATTAGAGAACATCTTTATTTATCTGTTTATTGCTCTTGTTCAGATGCTATGCTAATGTGACAAAGTTGGGGCTTAAAGCCAGCAGGATGTCTGCATGCTTCCAACATCATTTAGTCATTTTCTGATTTATAAATGTAATAATTGTTACTCCTGTTGTAGTGTTATGACTGCATCCATTCTAATAGTCAGAACTTATTGTCCAGATGCCAAATATAAGGTGTGTATTTTCTGTATCCACATGGAAAGAGGGGGACAAGGGTTAGAATTGGGGATTTTCTTGGTTTAAAAATTTCTTTCAGATATTAGAGTTTTAGGACATCTTTTCAATGTTGCAGAAGGGACCAAGGATTTACAGTAGAACCACAGAAGCTTTAAAATATTAACAGCCCATTAAAAACAGGATATGGTTCATGAGGTTTAATGGGAAGTTGTTAAAATGAGACAAGAGTATTCCATTGGGGGGGGGAGCAGAGAGGGAAGCATAGAAATGTTTGTTTTTCCTGAAAATAAAACTCAGTGTTTTTGTTCCACTGAAGAAAATCTATCCTGATAAGCAGCATTGGAAGCACAATGGGAATTCCATTTGGTGTATACATTAACTTTCCACTTCATAGAATATCCTGAAGTGTAGTGTTAAAAGAATTTCCAGTGGATTTAAGATGCTTGGCATTCATTAAATCAAACCTTAAAGGACTTAGAAATAGCACCTACTTTGTTCAACATTTAAAAAGTTATAAGGCTCTTGAGACTTGTCATAGGAACAGCCTTTAGCGAATGTCCAGAGTATAATAAAAAGAGAAGCTTTTTCAGAGCAGGACATTTTAAAAACAAAAGAGTATTACATAAAGGAACTGAAGACATAATGCTGCTATTGTGGTCTATCTGTACCTTATACCTTTATACACTATTTAAATATTTCATATGCACCTGAGTTTTGGCTCCTGAAAGAATGGCACACCTGGAACATACACCTCACAGAGTTGATGGCTAATGGAATTCAAAGTCATCAATTTTCTTCTCATAAACTGGGATTCTAATTCATTCAGCTTTCCAGCTCAGATGAAAATAGTGAATTAGAAATGAAGTAAAACTGGGGAACTTTCTAAGTGTGAGTCTACCCCTTGGATTAATCCATCCACAGAACAAACAGCTGTCCCTCTTATTGGTTAGTGGAGTTATTACATCATCGCTGCATATCAACAAACCATCTAACTTCTCTATTACTATACTTGGGGCTTCACATTAGATCTAGAAAATTTGTAAGGAGATTGTGAAAAGAATATTGGGCTGAGCTAGGAGAGAAGCCCTTTACTTTACTTCTTACTTGCTGTGAGACATTAACATTTTTTTGGACATAAATTTCATTACCCATATCACTTTGGAAGTTGTAATTATGTGGGTGTTTGTGAATCTTGAGGTGATATGTTTTTGGATAGGCCTTCTTCCTTATCTCTACCTCTTAGAATTCCTAAGCTTTCTGAAAGACTTAGTCCAGAACTTTCTATAAAGCATTTCTGAATCACCTAATCGTTAGTATTCTCTTATTAAAAAACCACCTTGTATTTATTTTCATTTTTACATGCAATATCTCCTATCATATTCTGTTTTTGCTCCTCTCTATCCCTGCCCTTATATCAAACCCTTAAGCCATGTAGAATGTAAGTTTCTTTAGGGCAAGGAATTTTTCATTTTTGTCTTTATTCTTTAGTGCCTAGCATGTAATATGCACTTCATAATTACGATTAAATTAAATTGAACTGTGGAACGCCTTATTTCAATACAGCTGTTTTTCTCAATAGTAGCCATTAACATGATTTCCATCCCTTTAGTCCCTGCCTTTGCCTAATGTTCATCCTTATCAATCAATCAATAACACTTATTTACCAGTCATTGTTGACTTCTTTCATTTTCACCTAAATCTGCCTCTATCTTATTTTGAAATAAAAGAGGACTAGACATTACTCTTTCCTTCCTTTTGCCAACTGCCTGGTAAGATTCCTGGCACATATGGAAGGAGGATCATAGGATATAAACTATTGAAAAGGAAAGTATTATTATAACAAAGTGTCATTAGTATTATAATTATTATAACAAAATATTAGTCTTTAAGAATATCTGAGATGTAACATCAGCATTATTTTAAAAGAACAACAAATCACATCCATCTCCCATCCAGTGAGCTTTCCTTTATAGCAAAGAATGAAATAAAAATATTTAATCAGCCTATAAACTATACCACTTAGGATGTATAATAATGTACAATATTATATATACTTATACCCCTCCAGTTCTCCATCAAAAGAGGAAAGAAGAATTTCTTCTTCTTATATACATAACTGATTGCCCATAACAATTATATAGCATCTAGTTTCATTTTTTAAAAATTCATTTTAATAGTCATTACTTATAGCTTTCCTGATTCTACTTATTGCATTGGTTTATTGCAAGTCTTCTCATGTTTCTTTTAATTCCATATAAGTTTTGTTTCTTCTTCTGTTACATTCATGGAGGTATCTAAGTGGTACAGTAGATAGAATAGTGTATTAGTGTGCCTGTTTTCCTGTAGTATTTCCAAAATTATTTTTAACCTTTGTTGCCTTGGACAATTTTCTGAATATCAGGTAAAACCTCAGAGTTACTTTAATATGTATTCCTTCTGTTATTAGTGATTTGAAGAAATCTTATATAGTTACATAGTTGTGAATAGTTTGTAATTCCTTTTATAACTCTTTATTAATATTTGTTGACCATTTAAATATTGGGGTATGGCTTTTGGTGATATATTAATTCCCCATATTTCTTGAATATAAGAGATACTTGATTCAAAGATCTTCCACCTCCTCCCCATTCAACAGTTTCTCTTTAGAACCTAGCTGAATTGAATTGAATTTGTTTTTGCAAAAGCTTTTCCATTTCATGGAATTGAAATAATCACCTTTATATTTTGCAATCTTTTCTATCCCTGATTTGGTTAAGAATTATCCCAAAACTATACTTATAAAACGTATCTCTTCCACATTTTCCTCTTTTTTTTTAATGAAGTGACTTTTAATATTTAGGTCAAATACACATTTGGAATTTATTGTGATATATTGCATAGAATACTTGGCAAAATCTGTTTTTAAACAAACTGAGTTCCATTTCCTCCAGCAATACGTTTTAAGTGGAAAGTCCTTCCCTAAATATTTGGGGTTTTTTTTGGATTTGCCCATCACTGGGCTACTGAGTTGGAATGTTTCTGATTCTTGCTTACTGTATTGTAGGTACTGAAGATACAAAGGTAAGAGTATATAGATAAAGTAGAATATGAAGACTTTGAGTGTAGGTTCCATGTATCATTTTTGTCTTTGTGTGCTCAGTAACTGGCATGTAGTAGCCAGTTAATATATACTAATTGAATTGAATTGAATTATATTAAATAAAAACATTGGATAGGTGTGCATTCCTTAATTCTGATTCTAATCTTCTAATATTTAAAGGACACAATAATTGTGAAATCCATTCAGAATCAATGAAGCATAGACCTACTATCACCCATTTTAAGTTTCAGATTATTTGTAAAATAATTTCCAAGATAATGGTGCTGAAATTCCTGTAGTGTTCAGATTCTAAAGCCAGTCTAAAAAGTCATATATTTAAATAAATATATCTTGAGGCATTAGAAGTTTTAAGGGTGAATATTTTCATACACCATTTAAATTGGAGAATTGTCAATCATGATGTTGAAATGTCCACAAACAAAAAATTTGACTCATATATAAATATTACAAAACTCAAATAATGTACTTGGATTAGGAAGTATTCCTATAGAGTTCATTGCTACCAAAATAAATTATTTGGAAGGAAGGAATTTTAGAGAAAGACTTAAGGGAAAGTTCAAAATCATCTTTTTCTTTAGAAATGACTTTTAAAGAAGTAACTAGTCTTCTCAATAAGCAGTTATCTATATGTCTAAGGTAAGCAATCATTTATGATTAATCTAAAATAAAAGTGACTAATTTCATTTATCATACTGTTTCCCCTGCAACAGTACTATCTTAGACTTCATTTAGATAGTTCAGCAAGACTCCTCAACATTAGGCAGCTAAACTGAGCCTTGAAAAGGAGTAGATGGTGAGGATGAAATGAGTTCCAGAAAATGGAGGACAGCCTGTGCTACTCCATGAAAATAGATTAGAATGTCTAGATTGCCTTGAAGAGAGAATGGAAGACTGGCTGTGTATAGAGGGGATTTGAAATACTGAGTAGTAGAGAAGAAGCTCTTAGAAAATATACTTTATTTTTCCCATGAAAATCATCCTTCTGCTAAGAAAAAGTGGAGAGGGGCAGTAAAGGGGACTTGAGAGAAGGAAAAATTTGAAGCAGTTCACTGCAGGGAGTGGGAAAAAATTGAGGGAAACAACATTGTCACACAGTTGTGAAAGCTTGAGATTAGACAATATAAATTTATAGTGAACAGTTGTATAACTTCCTCTGAAGTATGTTCAATACTTCAGAGAAGGTAGATTGTGGGGGATCTCCCAGGAATCAGGTTTGGGAGGGTGTAATTAATGATAGGATAATAGAGCAATAGATTCAAGAGTGGAAGACAATATCTAGTAAAAGGTCAAGACTATTAAGGGAGGAAACTAGAGTAATTGTGATAGATATCCTGGGAGAACAGAGAGGAGTACAGGAACTAGAAGCTGAGGAAAAAGAATAGATGTGTGTACTTATGGCAGCTCTTTTTGTATTGGTAAAGAATTGGAAATTGAGTAGATGTCCAGCAATCTGGGAATGGTTAAATAAATTATGGTATGTGAATGTAATCGAATATTATTGTTCTCTAAGAAATGATAAATAGGCTGATTTCAAAAAAAGCCTGGAAAGACTTACATGAACTGATGCTGAGTGAAGTGAAAAGAACCAGAACATTGTACATAGTAACAGCAACATTGTTTCATGAAATGCGATATATGATAGACTTAGCTCTTTTCAACAATAAAGTGATCCAGGACAATCCCAATAGACTTGAGACAGAAAATGCCATCTATATCCAGAGAGAGAATTATGGAGAGACTGAATGTAGATGGAAGCATACTGTTTTAACATTTTTTTTTGCTTTTGCTTTCTTATAGTTTTTCCCTTTTGTTCTGATTTTTCTTTCATAAGATGACTAATATGGAAATATGTATAAAATGATTTTCATGTATAACCTGTATCAGAATGCTTGCTATCTTGGGGAGGGAGGAAGTAAGGAAGAGAAAGAGAAAAAAATGGAACTCATCTTACAAAAATAAATGTTGAAAACTAGCTTTACATACAATTGGAAAGTGAAATACTATTGAAATTTTTTTAAAGGGAAGAAAAAAGAATAGTTTGGGGAAGAATGAGCGGAGAGAGATAAAGGGATAGAAGCTATGGTTTGGGAGGGGAATTTCGGAGTTCAGTGTTATGGAAGTTGCGGAGATGGTTTTAAAGAGACATGGAGAGATTTGTAAAAATTGATAAAGAGTGAAATAAACAAGCCAGAAAGAACAATTTATACTATAACATCAATAATATAAAAAGTGAATTATTTATAAACTAATGAAGAATTAAATGAGAAGAACCAGGTGAATAATTTATATAACGATATAACAATAAAACCATAAAGAGAAACAACTTGAACTGATGAATGCAGTGATCATCCATGATTCCATGGGGATAAGTATGCTGTCTACTCCCTCCTGAGAGGAGATGGATTTAAGGTACAGAAAGAAATACATAATTTTTGAACACAACCAATAATGAAATTTATTTTGCTTAACTGTGAATGATCATTCTATGATTTTTTTCTTTTTTCTTTTCCAAAGGAGTGGTGGGAATAAGAAGATAAAATAGATTTCTTATAATTAAAACAATTAATAATTTCTTATTGAGGAAGTTGATAAAGTGGGTATCTCTGAATTTGACATCTAAATTTAAGGAAGATTGACAAATATGGCATATAAAGTATTAAAATCCTTGAAAGAGGAGAAAGATTAAACAGAAGGCCAGTAGAAGATGGCAGCAAGGATCTGGGCAAAGTGAGATAGATTAATAGTATGAACCTCAAAGGAAGAGAGATTTCAATGAATGGTGGCAAAGGGAGAGTCTGGCAGTGTAAAGAGTATTTCTATTCCTCCTCCTGGCTTAGTGTGTCAAGATGCCTGAGTCAAAGAAAGCTAAATACTAGTCAGCCAGTCAGTCAATAGACATATATTCAGTATGTATTATGTGTGCCAGGAACTATGCTAAATGCTGAGGATACTAAAAAAAGGAAAAGACTCTCTGTCTTTTCATGGAAGTGATAGTCTAATTCAGGGGTGGGAAGGAAAGACAACAAGGAAACAAATATGTACAAACAAGCTATGGAAAATAAACAAGAGAAAGAAGAAATTAGAACTAAGAATATTTGGGAAAGGCTTCCTACAGAGAACAGTGCTTCTTAAACTTTTTCTATTTGCAACTCCTTTTCACCTGAGAAATTTTATGCAACTCTTGATATATAAGGATATAATAAAATACACAAACCAAACATTTATTGATAATAAACCATAATTTTGCAACTCCCACATTTAGTTCCACAGCCCCTTATGGGTTTGCCCATAGGATAAAGAAGCTTTAAGAAGCTTTGCCATAGGACATGAAACTGTAGCTGAGACTTGAAGGAGTCTGGGGAAGCCAGTAGCAGAGATGAGGAGAGAGAGCATTCCAGGCATGGGGGAAAGCCAGAGGAAATGACCAGTACCAAGAGATGAAGTGTCTTGTTCTTGTTACAGCTAGGAGGTCACTGTTACTGGAATGAAGAGTATATGGGAGAGAGTAAGGTGTAAGATGACTGAAAAAGTGGAAGAAGGCTAGATTATAAGAGGCTTTGAATACCAAACAGAAGATTTTGTGTTTGACCCAGGAAACAATAGAAAGCCACTAGAGTTTCTTGAGTAGTGGTATGTATGACATGATTGGACCTGCACTTTAGGAAAATCCCTTTGGTGGCTGAATAGAGGATGGATTGGAGTGGAGATAGACTTGAAGCAAGCAGGCTCAGCAGCAGCCTATATCCTGGGAATGAGGTTATGAGAATTTTCACTAGAGTGGTGACATTGTCAGAGGCGAGAAGGGAGTATATATTCAAGAAGTGTTGCAAAAGTAAAAACCAGCAATAAATTGGTCACAGATTGGCCAGATTATGTTAGTTGATTGAGTCTTTGTCTCCAGGATCCTGTGATAAGTAAGTATGGAATCATTTTGTATTCTTTCTAAACACTAGGAAATAAAGGGTTGAGTTGGTTGAAAATCAAATCCAGTGTCTGGGTCAGAAAAAAACCAATTATTTGTTCCTCATGCACTTGATTGAACTCTTATTTGGTATCAATTCCTTTACTACATTTAAGGTGCTCAGAATAATGCATACCTAAATGATGGAAGAGTGTGAACTTTATTCGTGGGTAGGCCTGGTGTTTGACTACTAAACTGGTTTGGTCTTGGATGGTGTAATTCTAGTAAAAGTCCCATTGCTTGTAGGCTCCATGATTGAGCTAAATAATTGTTTTTTCTCAATCTTCAAGGATATAGGATACGCTATATACATCTGGCAGTAGGCTCAAGGGCAAAGAATGTTCTAAATTGACTAGAGCTGGGGCATCCATCAAATTATAGCAGTTCTCTTTACTTTCCTTGTCTTCCTGCTGGGTGAGTAGCTACTCTCTATTCTGCATATAGGTCTAACCACCGTGGCATTGCTTATGTATTTAAAATTTTTAATAGCTTGTTATTTTCAAAATACATGCAAAGATAGTTTTCAACATTCATCCTTGCAAAACCTTGTGTTGCAAATTTTTCTTCCTTCTTTCCTCCTACCCCCTCCCGTAGACAGCAAGTAATCCAATATGTGTTAAACAGGTGCCATTCTTCTATATATATTTTCACATTTATCATATTGCTTAAGTCTTAACCAAAGCATTGAATCTTGAATTGTACAGTGATTGACACTGTGACACGTTATCAGGTGAGATATTTTTGAACAGATGAGCATGTCTACTGTATTTTATCTTTCATTCCGTAGATGATGGCTGACTCTGAAGGCTAGCTTTCCTGTGTCTACTGGTAATTTTATGCTCTACAACCCCAAAGCAGGAAATGAGCTATGGTCATGAAACCTTATCCATAGGTCCATGCCCAAGTTCTTTCATGACTTGAAAAGACAAGCTCATTAGAATGCCAGAGAGAGAGGAAGTAGAATTTTTAGTATTCTTGATTAGGTCCATGAACTTGTTTTAATGTTTTGAGAAATATCTCAACACAATTGGTTCATTTGTAATATTTGCATTTTTTTTCCTTCAAAAACATTATACTGAGAATGGGTCCAAAGGGTTCATCAGTTTGCCAAAGAGGTCCATGACCCTTTGAAAGTTAAGAACTCCCTGTTTCAGAAGGTTAGGAATAAGACTGGCTGGTACTCTGTTTATACTTCTGAGGTTCCTAAAGGCAGTTAGGTGGCATAGTAATTAGAATGATGGGCATGGAGTCAAGTCCTGAGTTTAAATTCAGATTCAGAAACTTATAGCTTTGTGACCCTGGGAAAGTAAGTTAATTGTCTTCCTTAATTTTCCCCATTGTGAAATGAGAATTACAATAGCTCCTCCATCTCAGGGTTGTTGTGAGGATCAAATAAAATGATAATATTTATAAAGCACTTAGCATAGTACCTGGCATGCATTAGGCACTTAAAAATGTTTGTTTTTTATATTCTTCTTATATTCTTCCTTTTCCAGGAATGTAAAATTCCTTAGTTGGTTGGTGGCCAAGTAAGAGGAGTTCATTTACAGAGAGCTATATAGCAGGGTGCTGCTAAAATGACATCCTATGAAAGAACAGACTGTGGTGAAATGTCATGTTTGTGGCAATTTGTCAATATTTCATGAGTTTCTTGATTTTAGACTGTGAGTTCCTTGAGGGCAGAGCTTGTCTCTTGCCCTTTTTTGTTAACATAGCTCCTGGTATATTGTTGTTATTCAATCATTTCAGTAATGTCTGATTCTTTTTTTTTTTTAATTTCATTTGGGTTTTTTGTTTTGTTTTTGGGCCCTTATAGATAAGGACCCATTCTGGCACATAGTAGGTGTTTAATAAATACTTAGTGACTGATTGATTCTTCTAAAGCTGATCTGTTAGCTTTGTTCCATGTGAAGGTTGGTCCCTATAGGAGTTGAAAAACTATTTTTCTAGCATTACTGTTGTTTCAGTGCATTGAATGATCTTTTTATGTGGTAGTTTGTGTCATGCTACTCTTCCCTGCCAAAAGAGCCTAAAAGACCCAATTGAGGAAATTTCCAGTGGTAGCTCATGAATCTGTCTATATGAGGTGTCCATCCAATGCCTTATTGATGCCCCTCTCCTTACCACCCTTGGAGACCATAAACACCACTGCTGTAAAATTGCTGATCATTACCTATGTGGAGAGTAAGAAACTTATTCATATAACCCAGTGCCCTGTTCCATCCCCCAGACACCAGGTTGGCTTGACCTAATCATGAATCTTAAGTATACAATGTCCTTACTGTCAAACTGTCAGACATTTAAAAACCTATAATTTAAAAGACAGACTGTTGCCATATACAGCATATTAAATCATATCCATGAGCTTCTGTGCTATGTAGAAAATTTTACATATTTTTTAAAAATTGCATTATTGGAAGCCATATTCTTAATAGTTCAGTGGCTGTAAGGAGATGGAATGTGAATCTATGAGAAGTCCTTTCATCTTTAATTTTTAAAATTGAACCTGTTTGCAAAACAAGTGTGAATGTATCCTTTGTGTCTGTATAAGAGCACATGTATATATTAGGAATAAAAACCTGACTCATCCTTTCAACTAAGGTACAGACTAATAGTTAGACTTAGTGCCTCTGTAAAATAATTTCAATTGAGAGGATCACCTGTATTGATAGCCTTATGTCAGTGAATGAACTTTGGCTTTGAACATCATACAGAGGATTTTACATTTCATTCTAGAGGCAACAGGGAACTTCTGGAGTTTATTGAATTCGGCAGGGGAATTGGATGGGTGACATAGCCAAGCCTGCACTAGAAATGTGCTCCAAAGAGATTTGTTTGAGAAATCCCTAAACCCATCTTATATAAATCCAGAACTTTGTTTCTGGGCCATAGTTTACAATTAAATAAAATTATATAACTGTCACTTCTAATTCAATAAACTGATTCAATAAATGTTTATTGAACTTGTATGAAGTGCCCACTATGTTACTTACTATGGGAAATGCAAAGATACAAAAGACAGTCCCATTGTGTTCAAGGCTTTTGCAAGTTAGGAAGATAAGCATGTTCACTAAGTAGAATATAAAACAGTTAGTTGGAAATGCAGGTCATTAATTACTGTGGTTTAAAGTCTGAGGAGAAGAGACAGTCTCTGGCAACCAAACCAGTAGAGTGTAATGGAAAGAGTGTTGGATTGGAAATTAGGAGAGCTGACTTCTAGTCCCAGCAGAAGATTTAAAAAGAGGTCAAGGGATAACTCTTGATTGGTGAATAAAGGTTATCCAGTTGGAATACTCTGAAAAAAGGAGAAAGAACCTAAAATCTTGATCATTGGACTATGACAGTGCAATTAAGACAAGTGTATTAAGATCAGTCTCCTGTGCTGACATTGCCCAGAAGCTGCAGCTGTTTAGCCTGGAGGAAGTTTTTGTCAGGGCCATCTGGGATGGAACCAAACATCAACTACAAAAAGAGACATATCAGCTCAAGGAAATGATTGACAATTATTTCAACTGAGTGTCCTGTCTGGCCTTCAGCAGCTCACCTTTTTCTACTTGGACAAATATAGTATGTCCATTTTGTTGTTTAGTCATTTTAGCTGACACTTCATGACTTCATTTGGGATTTTCTTGACAATGATACTGGAGTAGTTTGCCATCTCCTCCAACTTATTTTACAGATAAGAAATTGAGGCAAACAGAGTTAAGTGTCTTGGTCAGGGTCACACAGCTAGTAAATATCTGAGACCAGATTTGAACTCAGGAACATGAGTCAATAAAGTCTCATAATTATTGAATCATAAATTTGTAATAATGAATTTGTCATTTAAAATCACTCTAAACTTTGTTGCCAATAGCAAACTGGGAAGAAACTTATTTTAGGGGAGACAATACTACATTTTGATTTAAGAGGATTTGGGTTCAAGCATTTGAAGTTTCAGCATTTCTAAGCATGTCATGGCATCTTTGTTCCTTTATGTGTAAAACTGGGATAATACACTGAAAGGCTGTGGTATAGTGGAAAGATCTCTAAATTTGGAGCTTTTATCTTGTTATCAGTCTTTACAATTGCTTTGTGACATGATGTCTCTTTGTTACTACCTATCACACCACTACTCCGTCCTATCACAGCTTAACTGTGCCATTAGGCTCTGCCCCCATCTTCTTCCTTAGAGCAATATAAGTTCACTAGGTGTCTCTTAATGTTTCTCTCCCTAAAGATCCAGTTGCTCTCCTACGGTTATGAATCTGACAGAGAGCCTCACTACCCTTCTCAAGAATGTCTTCACTACATTTTAAAGTACCTATGACAGCTTTTCCCTAAATTTTTACTACTGATGTTAACACTGTAAGTTAGGTAATTTAATAGCATTATAGAACTTTAGAGCTGAAAGAGACCTTAAATTTAATTAGGCTTTAATTCCATTTGATTAATTTTGTTTAAATTGGCCCAAAGATCCTGAGTGGTTGCTCAGTTTTAAGAACACATAAGTTTTCCCAGTTGAAATCACTGGCATCCAAATGGTTACAACTCTGCTAAACACTTAAAAATATTTTTCTAAGACTATTGTACTGGGAATTTTGCCATATACTACACCAGACATTGGACAATAACCAGAATACCCTTGGGCCCTTTTTCTACTTCGGAGGCCTCAGTAACCCCCTTTAAGAGGATAGGGGGCCTTCCTTTACAACAAGATGATACCCCTACAGCTCCCTTTGTTGTTGCTTTTCCTAGCTACTAGACTATTTTTACTACCAATTAACAAGCATTGAGCACCTGGTTCATTTCTAGCATTGTTCTATACCCTGTCTATAGGAAAAATAGAGGCAGAAAGTATGATTCTCACCCTGGAATTTATTGAGCACCTGATACATTTTTAGCACTGTTTTATACCCTGTCTATGGGAAAAATAGAGGCAGAAAGTATGATTCTCACCCTGGAATTTATAAGTCATTTGGCAAGATAAGACTACACATAGGTACAAGCCAAAAATTTGAGTGTTAGATTGTGTCTTATTGCCTAAGGGTGGTAGAAGTTCAGAGGAGAGATACAAAAGAGGATTAGTAAACTAATATTTCATTGATAAAGTAAGTTTGGGGTTGAGTCTCAAAGGATGAGTTAGAATGTAATCATGCTAATAGGAAGGGGGTAGAAGGACCCAGCAGAATATCATATTTGGAACTAAATAGTCAGACATAAATATGGCATGTTTATGGGGCGGTGAAGAGCAGAGCTATGTATTAGGAGTTGTAGAAAATAAGGTTGGATGTATAGAAATGATACTACAGATTATTGAAGAAAATTTCAAAGCCAAAGTAGGTTAGATTTTATTTTTAAAAAATGAGAATATAAGCATCCATTGAAGTTTCTTGAGCAGAGAAATGAAGAATAGCATCTAAGAAACTTTGATTTGGCAATAATGTTATATACTCACACTAAATATTCTTATGGTTTGAGGGGAATCTTCTCATTTGGAGAATTCCATATGATTCTTCCCTGTATGTTGTCATATAGTTAGTGTATATTAAAGATAGTAGCCAAACACCAATTGTCCTTATTCTAAAGCTGTACCTGATCCATTTCAAGACCTAGGGTCTTCCCTTGCATTTGTTGGGTTTATATTTATTCTGTGGGTGTATATATATATATATATACATGTATATATATATGTGTGTGTATGTGTGCACATATATGTATATATATATATTTATATATATATATATATATATATATATTCCTGTGGGTATATATATATTTATTTATTCTCTTCCCTATTAGAATGTAAGCTCTTTGAGGGTTGATATTGTTTTATTCTTTGTATTTGCTTTCCCAGGTCTTTGCAGAAACCTTAGCATTTGGTGTGTCTTCAATATTTGGTGCTTATTGATTCATTCATCATGCTCTTTCTTCTATTCTCATAAATCTAAACACATATAAGCAGAATATGGATTATGCATTGAGAATTGGGAGTAAGAAAGATCAACTAAGAGACAGCTGAGGCAGTCAAATAATAAAGGTCTGGACTGAAGAAGAGGGTAAGAATGGAAAAGAAAGGATAGACATGAGAGACATTTTGAAAGGAAAAAAATATAAGACTTGGTGACTGACTCAATATAGGGTAATGGAGATGGATAGATGAACAATAATGACAATATTCTGAGCCTAGTTGACTTGAAAAAATGGTGGTGCTGATGACAAAGAACATGATAAGGCAGGGTAGATTTGTGGGGGAAGAATCTGATGAGTTCTGTTTTGAAACACTTAGGGACACTGGCAAACCACCTAAGTTAATATTTCTCATATATTTGCAGATATAACCTGTTTACTTCCTTTTCTTTTTCTTCATAAATCATTTATCTCTATCTTGTTTCAAAAAGAAAACCAAATACAGAGCATCTCCAAAGTGTTAGTGCAGTTCTAAACTGTAATTAGTTAATAATAGCTTTAATAGCTTAGAATAACATTAAAACTTTTAGACACCCTTATATATTTGCAATGGAAAAAGGGAAGGAGAAAAAGATTTGATTAAACTATTTGTACTTATCTCTTCATTAATATTTGTATTATGGGTGAAAGTTCCATCAGGACAGACATCTTTCTGGATTATGGGTAGTTCTTGGGTACTTTGTGGATTACTAAGGAATAATGAAGAATGTCTTTCCAGCCCATGGTTGGCAATCAAGAGTCCCATTGACTACAGTTTTCAGAATATTAAATGTCAGCATGAAGTATCAACTCTGCCATATGGAAATGGGAAGAATATGGGGGTTATAAAGTAAGCAAGGCAGGCAGATGTGGTCATAGAATGTGTGGTGGGCAGTGGCCTACATTCAAATGCCTCAAGGATCTGCTATAATAAAAGGAAATTGAAAAGAGAGAATGGCAAATGGCTGTTTCTTCCTCTCCCCTCCCCCAAAGAGTTCCTACTTGTGGGCAAATATTACTGTTGTTGCCTTTACTGACAAATTCAATATTTTTTTATGGTTGAAATGAGGTTGGGGTCAGATCCCTTTTTTTTTAGACACTGGTCGCCTTTCCCCTAATTTGCTTTTCTGGACTGGTTTTAGTATCTCTAATTTTGTTTATTCATTCCTGTCTTGATCTTGGCAAATATGAGAATTTTTTTTCTTGCCTTTTTTTTTTTAATTGGAGTTTTACTCTCTTTGCCAGTTAAGCTACTAACTCAGAAAGTTTGGGAGGTTGCCTTAATGTTTTGTAGATCAATTAGATTACTAAATATCTGACATAATTTGGAAAGTTTAACAATCTTAAATATATATCAACTTGTGGAGCTCCCTATGCTCTAGTTTTCTTTCTTTTTAGATCATAATGAAGACAGAAAGTCATTTGGGCTTTGAGACTCATGAGTCATATCATCAGATGTAATGAAGATGCTCTGATCATCTTCCTGTGAGAGAATACAATGAGTATTTATTTCCACATTAAAATTTAAAATATATTAAAGCATATTAAAATTTAAATATTTTATTAAAATGCCATATCATTTTTAAATGGAATTACTTGTTGAAGCCTCTCAGGAGAAAATAATTATGCTTCTTAAATGGGGAAATTCTTTATTTGGTCTTTTCCTCAGAACCTAAGACAATTTTAATAAATCTGGCTTCCAACCTTATCCCATCATTCATCTCCTAAGTCACCATTGATCTCCCAATTGCCAAATCTAATGGCCTTTTCTCAGTCCTCAACTTTCTTGATCTCTCTCCAGGCATTAGACTTATTCATCATCATCTTTTCCTGGGAACATTCCCTTTTTTTTAGATTTCTGTGACATTACTCTCCTCTCCTGGTTCTTCACATATTTCTCTGATCACACACTCTCTTTTTCTACATCATCATTTAGACCATGCCCACTAAATGCAGTTGTCTCTTAATAGTCTGTCCTCCGTCTTCTTTTCTTTTTATTCTTTTTATTTAATTATTAAACTCTCTGACTTGGTGATCTCATTAGCTCCCATGAGTTTAATTATTATCTTTATATAGATAATTCCCAGAACTCTCTCTCTCTCCTCCTCTCTCTTCATATATATATGTACAGATACATATACACACATGTATACATGTGTGTATATGTATGAATGTATATATACATATATATACAAAATCTATATGTATACACACACACACACACACACACACACACACACACACGAATGAATAGCCCTGGTCTCTCCCCTGAGCTCATATCCAACATCATCAACTACTCTGTGAAATTTCAAACTGAATGTCCCATAGGTATCTCAAACTCAGTATATCTAAAATAGAACTCATTGTCTTTTCCCCATACTCTGTTCCCTTCCCTATTTTCCTACTGCTGCCATGAGAACCACCTCAGTCTCATCATCAACTCTGCACTTTAATTCATCCCAGATATCCAATTCCACTGCATATATATTGTATGCATATTGTATACATATAGTTATTTTCAGGTTATCTCCTTCATTACAATGTGATCTCCTGAGGAAAAGGGAATGTTTTGCCTTTCTTTGTATTTTCCAATACTTAGCACAGTAACTGGAATATAGTAGGTGCTTGTACTTAATAAATAACTGATTGAAGTTCTTTGATTCTTGGATTAATTGGATTAGAAATCCAACAGACTTCAAGCTCTTGATGATTTCAGCCAATGAATATTGCTATTTAGCTGTCAAATGGCACAAATATCTGAAGAATAGATAATTTTTACTGATACCAGATGTCAAGATTTCAGATAGTTAGGAGTTACCTAAAGTTTAAAGCCAATGTTGTATGCATAGTCAGTTTTATTAGTTTAATTTCAACCCTAATATTCCTGCCTCTAAATTTAGCACCATATTCTCTAGGCTCCAGTGTTTTAAACTGATTTGTAACCCCATATAGGATCTAGTAACTGAATGTGGAGGTTGCAAAATTATGATTTATAATCTGTTAATATTTGATTTCTATATCTATCTTGTATAACTGTATTTTCAGGTTCACATAAGAATTTCTTGGGTGAAATGAGGTTGAATAGAAAAAGTTTAGGAAGCTGTGCTTTAGTCTGGGTTGCCTCAGTTAATTAATAGTAGTAAAATAAAGCAAACTGGAGAAGAAAAAGAGTCCAAGAAGTCCAGATTTATAACACTAGTTAATAAAACATTCTCTTTGTAGCAGCAACATCTTTTTATCTTATTATAAATTTAGATTAAACGTAATTCTAAAATAAAATATATAATATTAAAACTATACTGAAGGTGTTTTAATCTTTGATTATTTAGAGAACACCTTACAATATTATTATCACTTTGGGCTATTGCATCATGATTTTTCATAGTACTTTAATGTAAGTATAGATGAAAAGGATGTAATAGGTTGATTTGACTACAGAAACTAGAACTTTTACATGGAAATTATTTTAAAATAAATTACTGTTATTTATTTTTCCTCTGCATATAAACATGTTATCTGAATTTTTCAGTCATTAGATTCAAGATAAATGGTGATTAGCTGTTAAAAATATTTAGATTAAGCAAAATGCCAACAAATTGTTTTTTCCTATTATCAAATATAGTACTTAAAAATTTATACGGCTCACAATTCCATGCATGTAGAAGGAATAGGTAGAAAACTCAAAGAAATCTTCATTTGTTTTTTGTGAAATAATAAGTAATTATACAGATTCAGTCTTGATATATTAGTACTGTGTAGATTCTGAGTTGGCCATAAACAGAGTTTGCATTTGCTTTAGTCAAGCTGCTTCTAGTGTTTATTTTAGAAAAATAGTGTAGCATAACAGTGATTAATGGCTTAGCTGGCTAAGGACATAAGTAAGACATGAGTACTTAGGAAGAAAAAAAAAGACAATTTATTTTTTAAAGGAATATAGTTGGAAGACATAACAAAAATCATAGACTACTTGTTTTATCTAATCTCCATGTCATTGTTTTAAGATTCATATTATATTTGTACCTTCTGGCAGAATTCTCAAAAAGTTTTATTTTATTTTGGCATTTTGAAATTAGTTCTTTTTTTTTTTAAATGCAGTGTGTTTCAATTGTCTTTGTAACTTGTATCCAGTATGTTTGATGCTATTGGAAGGTCAAATCTGATAAAAGCACTCTTCTTTTTGGCCAGTTAATGACTAATAAAATATATATGAATAATATTTCTTTTGGCCTATTGGAATTTTACTCATATTTTAATGATCATTTCAGATGTCATCTTTTTCAGGAAGTCTTCCCGGAATTACCACCTCTTCCTCTCCCAGTTTTCTCCAAGTCACTCATTAATAATGTGCTTGCTAGGCTCAGGTAGAATTTTGACTTATAATTCTTGGATGCATTCACAAATGTATCAGGTTATGGAACACTGTCATAGCCTGTGTACTGGTCCTCTTGTTTCAAGTCTCTTCTTACTCCTGTCCATCCTTCATTCAACTGTCATTTGCTGTTCTTAAGGCATTACCCCTATTGTATAAACTACAGTGACTCACTATTAATACCAGAATCAAACATAAAATCCTCTGTTTAACTTTTAAAGCCTTTCATAATCTGTTCCCTTCCTACCTTTCCAGGCTTCTAATATCTTCTTCTCTATGTATTCCATGATCTAGTGATATTGGACTCCTTATTCCTCTCACTTGACACTTCATTTCTCAACTCCTGCATTTTCACTCATTTCCTCATGCCTGGAACTCTGTCTCTTTCTCATCCCTACCTTCTCACTTTCCTGGTTTCTTGCAAATGTTAGCTAAAGTCCCACCTTCTGGAAGCCTTTCCCACTCCTTAAATTTAGTGCCTTCTCTTTGAGATTATCTCCCAATTTATCATATATGTGTATGTATGTGTGTACACTCCCACACACATACACACACACACTTTGTATATGGTTGTCTTTTGCTTTAAACTCTAAACTCCTAGAGAACAGGGACTGTTTTTGTCTTTCTTTGTTATCTACAGTTTTTAGCACACAGTGTCTGGCACATTAATAAATGCTTATTCACTTAACCTGCAATATGATATATTAACATTATCAGGGCTTGGGTATTATCTCCCAGATAGACTAAGTTCCTTGAGTCCAGATACCATGTTTTAGCTAAATTTTGTATATCCTTCCAGTGCTCTTCACAAAATTAAATGATACATAAATGCCCATTGATTGATTCATATGTTCCAAATAGCAATGCAAATGATTAATCTGGAAAAGTAAAACCTGGGGTTTCATGTTAGGATTTTGTGGCATCTTATATCTGGAATTTGATAACTACATACCTTGCTTAAAATACCTAAACTAGGGAGAACTAGGGCCGCAGGTGAAATGGGAATATCTTGCAACATAGAGTATGTTTTTCTAAATATTTGGGTTTTTCAAGAGCATTAATCAGAACTCTTGTTATTTTTGGAAAGTTAACTAAAGGCTGTGTGAAATAGGTGGTTTTCACGAGTTTAATTATAAATGTGTTTTGATGGAAACTTTAGGTCAGAAGAGATGCCTCAGTAGAGTATATTGAATCAGTTGCCAAATTCAATAGATACCCATTATCATAGTATTTAATGCAGAATTCTATGTAGCACAGACTGTAAAATTTCAGTGATATACCTTGCCAACAATTAGCTTTGGTTTTCTATTATCTATCCTACACTCTTCTCTTTGGTCTTCCACCTCTTGTCAGGCACCCTCTGTCAAAGTGGCAAATCAGGAAATCAGGAAAGGCTTGGTTTCAGGTTTTTTCTCTTCAATACTTAGAAAGGTTTCAAAACCTATTTTAGCTACTTACTGGCTATATGACCCTGTTCAAATCAACTGGTCAAGCTTCAGATTCTTCCTTAAAATAGGAAGAAAAAAAGATACCTATACTTGATTGGTGTATTGGTTTCACCCCTCTTTTTTTTTAATACTTTATTATAAGGGATGGCTCTTTGGGAGACAGAATAAAGAGAAATTCAGCTAAATAAAAACAAAAGATACAATTTAGAAAAATTCACAAGGTTAACATGAAGATAAATGACATAACATATACAATGTACTTTGCAAAGTTTGATGAAAATGTGAGTAATTTTGGGAATGTAGAAAATGACAGTGGAGTTTCTTTCAAATATACCCTTTAGTTAAATATCCTAGAGCCAAAATATCACAGTTTATCAAATTTGGTTGTTACAGACTTTTCCCATTATTTTATTCTTTCTCCCTCTAATGTGCATGCTAGCTCCTAGTGAAACATTTGAGTTGTATAAATTTGGTTATTTCACTCTTTTGTTCAAAATCCTCTCCAGTGTCTGCTCAGTCAGTTCAGATTACTTTGTCATTCAAGACCTCCACAATTTGGTCACACTCTTGTGCTCCGTTTTTATTATTCTATTAAATTCCATCATTCTATAGTCAACCCAAATTGGATTATTTAGCTTCTCCCAAAGCCATCCTATATTTTATTACCCTGGTACATTTGCTCACATTAATCCCTATTCTTGAAAGGCTCTCCCCTACTTCCCCTACCTTTTAATGACTATTTATCCTTTAAAGCCCCAACTAAGTGTGATTGGGGCATTTAGGTTTTTCAATGGATAGAGTTCTAAGCCTGACATATTGGGAACTTGTACATTTCCAAATAAGAATTGTCTTCCAAATTCTTTATCTTGCTCAAAATATTTTCAAAATGCCCTTTTGGACTTTTTGAACCAGTTATCTATCCACACAAAAATATCAGCTTCATTATTCATTGCATTTTTCATTGTCTAATGTCTTTTCATTTTCCATTTTGCTCCTAAGAATTGAAATGCTAGTCCAATTCATGCCTTTGTTAATTAGCCTTGTTACCTTGAAGTCATTCCTCAAAAAATGGACCTTAAAATGGTGACTACCAGGAAAAATCATTATTTGAATGACAGATGTAATCCACTATTCTAAGACTTGTGGTTGAGATGGAAAGACTTCTTGGTTTTGTGGATTTGGGATCAAAGTCACTATTGTGTGCCTGTGAGTTGGAACTCAATTCAAGCCAATACTCTGAGGCTTTTTGACACTGTGAATTAACAAGTGGTAAAAGATCAAAGGATGGAAAATTCAATACAAGCTAGGATTAGTTTGAGCATTTTGAAGGCAGGTATGTCTTATTATAAGGTAAAGTTGCTACTATGGCTGAGATGGCAGGAATCCAGCCTTTCTGTATTCAAATACATAAAGACCAAACACTGAATAGAACCATAGATTTTGAGCCAGAGGAGGACATCTAGACCGATCCTCTCATCTTATAATTAAAGAAATTAAAACCTAGAAAGGTGAAATAATTATGTAGTATGTATGTACACATGTCTATAACCACATATGTATACACATTTATGCATACATACATACATATGTGTACTAGAGGCAGTTAGATGGCCTAGTGGATAGAGCACAGGGTCTGGAGTAAGGAAAACCTGAGTTCCAATCCTGCCTTGGACAATAACTAGCCATGTAACCCTGGACAGGACACTTAATCTTTACTTGTCTCAGTTTTTTAAAACTCTAAAATAGGGGTTATTGTGAGGATCAAATATGACAATTATAAAAAGCCCTTAGAACAGTGTCTGGCAAACAGTAAGTGCTTAATAAATGCTTGTTTCCTTTCTGGGATACTGAGAACTTAAGAGAGATCTTCCCTAGGATCACACAGCCAGTATGTCAGAAGCAGGACTTGAATTTGACTATCATAACTATATCAATTGCCCTGAATAGTTTTTCCTAACTAATTTATATTTACTTTCTTAAACAGTATATTGTTTAGTAAATTAAATATGTTTATGATTATTTCTATAAAATGTGGTTATATTTCTTTTTCTGTGGAAAAATCTGTTTCACACTATAGCATGTTCTCTAGGAGGACAATCTATGGTTGCCTGCATACTCTGTTACTGCTGTGGAATTGGACTCTTGTAGCTTCCTAAATAGAGGAGGAAATGGTAAAGCTCTCCAATATCTTTGCCAGGAAAACCACAAATGGAGTCATGAAGAGTCATTTGAAAAACAAATGATCACCATCAACAAGAAAATGTACAAGGGAGTTTCCCTTTGTTTCCAAGCTCCTCTGACACATAATGGGTGCCTAATAAATGCTGGTTGATTTGACTTCTCACACCTTAGTTTAATTTTACTCTATACTCTTAACTGCTTATATCCTACAATCCTAAACTCACCTCAGGAAAGCTAAATAAAGGCCTTAAACTGATGGTGTCCTCATATAGCTGAAAGGGTGGGTATAGCATTGCCTATTTATTCTTGCAAACAAATGTTCATCTCTACCTTGTCTCCAAGAAAGGATGATTTCTTGTTTTGTTGCCTTTTTACATCACACAAATTATTCATTGCCTTGTCCTCACTCATAAATTAATCATGGTATATAGGGAGAGATTTTTTTAAAAATTCTTTTGCTCTTTTTCTTGGAATGGAAGCTTGGAGAGGAGGGGATCCGTCTTGATTGTTATCCATGCCTTCCTTGCTTCTTGGCTAGACTACTATAATTTACTCTCTCTTGGGCTTTCCTTGAAAGTCATCCAGAAGCAACAACAATTACGGAACACAGCAGCTCCAGTTCTGAGCATGGGGGTTAAAGCAGTGGGAAACAAGGCCACCCTCTGGAGCCTGTATTGATTGCCAGAGCAGGGCAGATGGAATGGATTTAGGTTTCACTGATGTTGTTTAACATCTTCAATAGTCCTCACCCTCACCCTGTGAACTTGTGAGCCGACTGGGGGTCTGTCAGGTGATTACAAGGGGATCACAAATTTTGGTAAACTTGGATTATTATATAATTCATAATGATCACTCTTATTTATGCTAGAAATGTGACATATGCAGGGAAAAGGGATGACATACCTAAAGCTTTAAGATCATCAGTTGCAAGTAGCATTGTTTCACTCAATTGCCAGGGGCATTTTATGAAGAGTTTCTTGGTTCATAGATCTTATGTGTGGGATTCATAGTTGTTGTTTGTCCTTCATTCTCAAAGAGGACCATGACATCAGGGAAGGGATGCCATGACACACATGTGAATTGAATTTAAGTGAGGGAGGGCTGTGCAAGGTCACCTGCCTCACTTCCCCTCCAGAGCCATCTGGGTCCAGTGGCTGGATATAGATCAGGAGGATTGGAGATGGCTCTGGATGCAATGGGAGATCTTGTCTTTTTAAGCTAATGTCTTCAACAGGGTCCAGGGTGAGGCAACACCCATTCAGTGATTAAGATTAGGTAGTAATTGAGGCAAAGAATCTCCTCTTAAACCCAGTCCAAAAAAATCTAAATGAATGAATGAATGAATGAATGAATGAATGAATGAATGAATCTGGGAGGGGAATACTCTCAGGGTTTCTGGCCAAAGCAGAAATGATTATTGCTTACATTCAATTTGAGTCAATCAAGACATAAGCAATAACTAAATGGGAGTTGGCTTAGGACCTATTGGTGATCATAGTTAGACTTTTATGTATCATCATCATCATCATCATCATCATCAAAAAAGCTAGATAGGTAGGTGGTGCAGTGGGCAGAGCATTTCACATATAATCAAGAAGACGAGTTTCAATGTGAGCAAGTCACATAACTGCTGCTTACCTCAATTTCTTCATCTGTAAAATGAAGATAATAATAACATTTACTTCATAGAGGTGGTTATGAAGATTAAATGAGATAACATATTCAAAGCTCTTTATATACCTTAAAGTGTTATATAAATGCTAAATAGCTGATATTTTTCTCTTTGCTATCTTTAGTAGAATTAAAATATTAAACATTTCTTCTTCCTCTCACCATCTTCTTTTTCCTTTTTCTTCTT
>JAJPUD010015407.1:0-36617 GCA_023553655.1 Myrmecobius fasciatus
AGCTGCAGCTTTTCCTTGAGGCTCTGGGCCCTCTCACTGCAGATTGTGCCTGGTACACAGTAGGCACTTACTAAGTGCTCATGGTAGAATAACCTCCTCTAATACAGGTATGGCAGCACTTCTGATCATAGGGAGCAAGTGACAGGAAGCTCAGCTTCCTGGGGACTGAAAAGGCCACTGGAAGCCTAGGGAAATACAGGAGCAGAATGGGGGGCAAAGGGGCTGCTGAGGCTTCCCAGGGCCCCTGTGGAGCCCACCCCAGCTAGCAGGGTGCTCACTGTGGAAACTGGATGCAGGCTGGCAAAAATGAGGGAGGCTCTAGAGCCCAAGGCCCCCAGGTGAGAGCCAATCAGGGCTTAATACAGAAAGGTGGCTATTTCAAGTTGCACGACACATTTACCTTCCTGTCTATCTTGCACAAAGTGCTTCCCAAAGATGTGAGTCCCAGAAAACTCTATTGATTCTAAAGCTGACTGCTGCAGTGTGCTAGTCTCATTAATCTGGCATCTGGGATGCGAAGGGCTGCCAGGAGTGATGGAGAGGGGAAGAGAAATAACCAGCAACGGAAAATCATTCTCAACACGTCCTGCCCGGCTCCAGCTTCTCCTAAGACCTGGCCCAAAGGGGCCTGGGCTCCGGCCTACACCGAATGACTCTCAGAAGCCTTAGGCCAACTCCAGACAGGAGCTTAATAGAAAGGAAATTCTCTGGGCACTGGGCTTCCCTAATTCAGGCTGCTCTTGCCATGTTGGCTCACTGGCTGCCCATGCTTCCGGGGTTAGGCCAGGACAGGAGGGGGAGGCTGGCTTTGCGGCAGGCTGCGTGCAGTTCTCCCTTCTAAGGAAGGCAGCTCGGCTGCTCCCTAGGAGGGGGCAACAACTCTCAAAGAGTAACAGCATCTCTGGGAGCCTCAGTTTCTTCCCTGGTCTCTAAAATGAGGGGGTTGGGACTAGGGGATCCATAAGGCCACTTCCTGCTCTGAGCCGGCTTTTATTTCTCTGTATTACTCCAGACTATGTCTCTAGATGGGAGACAGAACATCCAGGCTCAAATCCCAGCTTTTCTATATACTACCTGCATAGGCCAAGTCACTTCCTCTCTGTGGGGTGCCGTTTCCTTCTTTGTAAAATGAAGAGGTTGGACACGAGACCTTAAGACAGGGGCTGGAAGGGACCTCTGAAGTACTTGAGTTGGAAAGGGAAGGGTAGAGTGATTGAAGGCAATGGCCAAGGTCACAGACAATAGGTAACTTCTGACTTCAAATGCAGGGACTCTCCCACTCCTGTCAGATGGCCCCTGTCCTTCTTCCCTCCTTCCTCTCCCACCAAGGCCCTCTCTAGCTCTGGGATTATGGCAAAAGGAGTATTTGTTGGGTTGGAAGTCCTATGGTTTCCCTTTGAGTCAAATCCCAGCTCTCCCACGTAACTTTTGATGGAGCCTGGGAATTATTTCTTAATCCTCAATTTTGCTTCTGTAAAATGGATCAATGTGGATAAGAACATTCTTAGGTAGGTTTCTTCCATACTGAAACATATTCCTCTGAACGAGGGGGATGTCTAGCCCTGGGGCCTCTAGCCAATAGCTCTAAATCTGACCACAGATGTCCAAGCTCCTTGCCTGCACCCACTTCAGGGCCTCTACTCCCCAATTCCCAAGGATTCCCAGGGGAGTACAAAAGAGAGCTGGCTGGGATGCTCCTCTCTCCCACCCCCAGGACCCTCTTCTGCCTTGTCTCCCCTTCCCTTCTCCAAGAACTCGACTGGCACCACACCAGTGGTATTCCTTCCTATCCATCCCCAAGACTTCCGGGAAGCCCCCAGTATCTTCTTCTTGGGGCCCCTACTGCTTCTAGGTGGCGCTGATGGGGACAATCGGCTCCTTGCCTTCTTCATCTGGCTGTTCGGTGTCCGTTTTGCAGACATGTTTGCTGCAGAGAACTTGGATGTCAGCCATGGGGAGCCCTTAATAACAAGAGATGGCACCAGACTTTAGACTACAAGAGCACAAAGCTTGCTCAGACCAATTTCTTCCAGATGCCCAGGGGTAAAAGAAGACAGCCCCTTCACCAAGACCTCGACTTCCTTAGTCCCATATTCTTTCTTGTTCCTTCCCCACCCCCAGCTCCCTTTGCCTGCTTTGGAGTGCCCAGTGTAACTCGAGAGAGCCCATTCTCTCTCCTTCCCCTACTCTCCCTCCTTCCCTCCCTCTCTCCTTAGAAATTAGGTTCTGGTGTTTGTACAAGCCCAAGGCTTCCCTCTCTAAAAATAAGGTGGGTGGTGGGGTGAGGATGGAGGGTGGGCAAGCAAAGGAGTGGTGGGGAGAAGCAGGAGCCGACTTCCTGGGGAGAGGGTGAGAGTTCCATCTCCAACTTCTGATGGTACAAGTGGACATTTGGATGAAAGCAGTTACATGTGGCACAGAAATTTCTAACATGAAACAACCTGGGTACCAGCCTGATAAATGTCACTTGAGGAGGGAGTGCGACGGGGATTGGGGAGGGGTTGTACTTGATAGTCCGGCTGGAGTTACCTACACCTCCAAGCTCAGAATGATCAGTGCCAGAACACCAGTCAAATACCCTGATTTCAGCCATGGCTTCTGGGGCTCATCTTTCAGTCTTTTTGTGGTTCTGTCTGCAAGCTACATTTTTTTCCCTGAGAACCTTTCTTCTCTGACCACAACCCAGAGAGAGGTTGGAATGACTGCCTCGGTTTTACAAATGAGAAAAGTGAAAAGGTCAGATGCCTTGGTCAAGGTCAGAAAGAGAGTTAGTCTCTCAGCTCAGAGAGGAGCCCCCCCAGACTCTCCCTATCCTTTTGGTTGTATAAGCCCACAGAGAGACATCAACTTCAACCTGCAAGATGGGACTCTTAGACATAAATAAGTTTAAGGCTTCAAGGGGAGCTCAATTAATCAACCACCCATTCATTTTATGTGGCTCACTATGGTTCCCTCTTTAGTTCGGTGACAAGAAAAAATATATCAATCACTCAATTGCACTGAGCTATCTGGTTAAATCTATACAACACCAAAATGAATAGCTGAAATGTAAAGGATCCAGTCAAAGGCAGCCATTTGGAACTGGGTCCAAACTGGTACCCATGGAGATGGACTTCTCCTTTGGGTACAAGTGAGTCGTAGGGCCTCAGGACATCCCTCTAGTCCGGTGGTCCTCCATTCTTATTCATATAAGCATTGCTACAAAGGCTTGCCTAGCCTTTGCGACTTGTCTATACTTTCTCATATATCTGCCACAACAAGACAACCTAAACAACCAAGAGATTTTCTTTGCCTTGTCCTGATAATCATGGAAGCGAGGGGCTTTGATTATATTTTCTCTTCCCAGTCAATCGTTTTTATTTCATGAGATATTTCTCTTAGGCTCCTAGCCCTCAGAAGCACTCTACTCCAGATACCTCATTTTACAGGGAAGGAAACTGAGGCCCAGAGAGGGCAAGAGAATTCCTATGATCACACAGGCATTATGAGCTGTGAGATTTGCAAACTAGGTCATCTGTCATCCAAAGCAGTGTTCAATGGAAGGAAAAAACCAGAAGTGATTCTGGCATGACGGTACACTTTAGAGCAGCTAGGCAGCTCAGCTGCAGAGTGGATAAAGCATGATGACATCTATTTTACAGAGTTATTATGGGAATCACTTGGGTAAAATGACTTGGCAATTCTTGACATATATTAGGTCTTTCCTCCCTTCTTTCCTTCCCTTCCTCTTTTCTTCCTTTTTCCCTTCCTGAAATATAGCAACGAAGAAATCAGATTCAATCTCACACCTAGTGTATTGACCTAACAAGATAGTCACAGGATATTCTACCCTAGCTGAAAAAGGATCAGAAAGGCAAGCGGGATGGTGACAATCCTGACAAGTCATACGAGGGTCAGCTGAAGAAATTATAGATATTTCACTTAGGGAAGACAACCGAAGGAAATCACAAGAGATTAGAAATAAGAGTAATTGGACGGAAACAGCAAAGATTTAAGTCTGATGTTAGAGGGAAGAACACACCAAAAAATCCCTTTGCGATCACTGCTATCCCAAACAGCAATGGCCTCCCCTGGGACATGGCGGGCCTGTTTTTTCATCCAAATTCATCAGGCTAATGAACAAACAAATGAATATTTCTTAAGCACTTTCCATGAGTCAAGCCCTGGGCTAAGCATCTGGGGTACAAACAGAAAAAGCAAGGTAATCCCTCCTCTTAAAGAGCTCTAATTGAGGGAGGCAACATATAGAAGCAAGTTGGGCTACGGTATGGACAACAACAACGTCCAGCAGGCCTAAGGGTGGAGCGGTGGCTGTGATGGCAATGCCCAAGGCTTCTTAGGCGATACAAGGAGTTACACTTGTTGGGGCTAGGGGAGACCAGCTTTTTATTCAGACACAGTCAGGACTTATTGCCCCCTGAGGTCTCTTCTAATTCTGAAATTCTGTGGTCCGGACCTCGTCAATGTCCCTTACTTCCCTCTTGTTTTGGCACCTTCTCTTTGACCTTTCTTCAGAATACTTCCTCCCAAGATCCTCTTCTCTCCCGGCCCAGTCCAGACACACTCCCCATGATCTGCTGTGAGACACCCACTCCCAGCTTGCCCTTCCTTCCACAGCCGAATCAAGTCCGGAGAAGATTCCTAGGGACCCCGAGGCAGTTTCTCAGGCAGGAAGCTAAGGGGTCCATCCAGAGGGCAAGGGACTTGCTTATGATCTCATGGGGAATAGATGACAAAACTGCCCTAAAACCGAAGCTCCTTGGTTCCTGTTATGCCATGGTTTCTCCCCTATACTCTATCAGCCTCTCCGACAGATTGCTCTCTCCACCACACTTTTGCTGGCAAAGTGGAATATGGGAACAGATTGCCATCTTCCTCAATTAGAATGCCTTCATACTCTACCAAGGGAGAGAACTCACTAAATAACACATCAAAAGGGGCTCATCATTACCTGTCCATTTTGCCTACTTACAATGTAAAGCCAAAACATTTCTTTGTACTGGGAAGCTGGTTGATATTAGTACAGCTGTCAAGAACTGGGGGCCGGTGGCGATAAGGATGTGTATTAAATATCCAACTCAGAAATATATAACTTGGGTACTTAGGGAATAGACTCGCCCTTTCACAAACTGTCAGAGTTTCCCTTTATGCTTAGTTAGGCAACAGGCATTTACAAGGAGAGGAGTTGGTGTTTGGTGAGCTGAGAGAATTCAGAAGAATTAAAAAGCACAACTTTTGACTTTGAAGAAGCTGAGAGAGTCTGGCTACACACACATACATGACTCAAGAACAAATTACATATGTGGTGTCAACAAGAGCCCAGTGATCTGCTTACCAGCAAAGACAGAAAGTCCCAGGGCTTTCTCATTTCTCTCTCTTCCCAGTGCTCGGCGTGGCTCGCTATTTGCTCAGTCCTTATCCTCGGTGACAGAGTAGGCAGGCACCGGCAGTGGCCCTGGGGGATACAAAACAAGGAGACGGTAAGGGTACCCGGCCTTCCAGGGGCTGCCGATCCAACCCAGAGGACAAGACAGACGGCAAGGCCGACGAGAACGCCACTCAGAATCCACTGAGTAGTTTAGGCCACAGACAGGTAGAATACTAGAGTCAAGCTTAGTCAACTGGGAGAGGCAACAGGCAGCGCATGAGGAAAATCCGAGTTCAAATTCTCAGGCAGATCCTATCTATGTGACTGCGGTGACAATGGGGTGTATGTGACAATGATCAGCCCACTCTCATAACAGAGAAAGGAGCTGAAGCTCAGATCAGGGTGTGGTTAGGGTAGAGTACCCAAAGGGCAAAATCAGGAGAAATGGAGGGATGCTCCAAAGGCAGGTCAGCAAAAATCATCTTATATGGGAAAGGCTTTTCTCTGTGATCCTCTTCTGTGACCTCTTAGCATTTGACACTGAATCAAGGTCCCCTAGCCACTCTATGTTTATTTTGTGGAGCCCACTCTCTTGTGGTTCTCCATCTGGCATGGCCTGTACTGCTCCCTCACTTCCTCCTCCTAAGAATAGGCTATGCTCTGGAGAGACCTATATGAACTGATGCTAAGTGAAATGAGCAGAACCAGGAGATCATTATACACAGCAACAAGACCATAAGATGATCAGTTCGGATGGACGCGACTCTTCTCAACAATGACACGATTCAAACAAGTTCCAATGATCTTGTGATGGAGAGAGCCATATTCACCCAGAGAGAGGACTATGGGAACTGAGGGTGTACCACAACATAGTATTTTTACTTTTTGCCATTGTTTGCTTGCATTTTATTTTGCTGCTGCTTTTTTTTTTAAACTGGTTTGATTTTTCTTGTGCAACACAGTAATTGTATAAACATGTACGCATACATTTTGACATAAATTTGGCATAAATTTCTACCAAGTTTAACATATATTTGACCACTTGCCATCTAGGAAAGGGCATGGGGGAAGTCAGGGGAAATTGGAACACAAGTTTTTGCAAGGGTTAATGTTGCAGAATTGTCCGTGCATATGTTTTGAAAAATAAAAAAAAAAACTTTAATAAAAAAAGAAGAAAACAACCCAAATACAAAAAAGAAAGAATAGACTATGCTTCAACATTTAATCCTTGATCCTTTTCTACTCTCTGGCCATCCTCTTCCTTGGCACTCCTGCCCACTCCCATGAGCTCGACAGAGAGGACACCCTGGATGCAGTGGGTGACCTAGCCCTTTTTAAGCCAAGATCTTCAACAGGTCTCAGTTTGACTGAGGCTACTCTACCCATTCAGTGATTAAGACTTGGTAGCAATTGAGGCAAAGAATCTCCTCTTTCACCTAGTTCAACAAAATCTCTCCTTACATTTAACAGATCCAACCATGTTAGTTCCCTCTTCAAGAGCCTTCTCCCTATAGCTCTGAAGAGAAACAGAAAACTCCATAGGAGAACATGGACATTCCCCTACAACAACCTTAAATACTGTATTCCCCTTCCTGTACCATACATTCTAACTGGACTAGACTACAAGGTGCTGCCTAACCTCACTCTCTGCTTTCTACAGCCATTTATTCACTTAGGCCATCCCTATGCACCAAATACATTCCCTCTTCTCCACCTATAAAGCTGTTCTTTATTCTCCCGGTCTCCTTAAAATCTCTCCAGGTACTTCTCTGTATTATTCTCCCTATTTCCTGCCATATCCTCCTGCCCCTCCCCCTGCCCAAATTGGCTTTTCCTTTTTATATTCTCGGTGCCTTCTCCCAAGATCCTCTGTCCTCCATCATCCTTCTTCCCACCCCGTTTGTCTCAGACACACTGGATCTGGTGCTTAATAAATGCTTGTGTAATTAAAGTGAACAGCCTTGGGAGGTATCAACTTATTCCTCACAACAGGAGCTCTATAAGCAGGTAGAGTTTGGATTAGATGGCAGCCCAGGTTCCTCTGTAACTCCCCCAATTCTAGGATCCTATGAGGTTGGCTAGATAATCTTGTTGGCCTCCCCCTCTCAAGAGCAGAGAGCCTTTGGGGAGACACTTGCAACTTGGCCTTGGGGATACATGGAAGGACATGGGGAGGTGAGGTTATATCCATTCAGGAAATGTATTCAACAGTACTGTATAAGATGGATCGAAATGCGCTAACATGATAAAAAAAACCCCCAAAACCAAAACCCAGCCTTATAAATTGTATACATGCAACCAGAGGCCCGAGGATGTGAACTTTATGAACCGAAAACGACTAAAATTATAGCAACTGGCTGAAGAGAGGTTTGAGGAGAAAAACAAAAATACTACATCTGAAAACAAAGACCAAAGGACAGAGTTTATTCCAAATCAATAGGCAAGTCTGCAATGATCTGGTATATTTGACCTCTTCCTCCAATTTCATGTTTTCAAGGAAATAAAAGAACAAGGTGAGCATTGATTGTTTTCCTTTAATTATGCATGAGCAAGAACCAGCAAGTACCTGGCATGTTTTAAGTCTATTCTTGAATTGGCCAGAACAAAGAGCTAGGAACAGTTCTAAAACAAAACAAAACAAAAGGAAAGAAGAGGAAAGGAAAAGGAAAATGGGGGACTGCGTCACGCTGAAATAGCCACACGGAAAATGGTCAGATTCTATCACTTGTATAGATGGTCTCTGGCCACTTGACAACACAGCTCAGCAGATGTACATGAACACATATGTACGCACATGTCAATTCATATCACTAGAGCTCATTAAGGTTTATTACATACTTTAGTTATGTTATTTTGTTTGACTCACAACAATACTATGAGGCGGTATCATTAGTATTCCCATTTCACAGATGAAGAAACTGAGGCTCAGAGATGTGAAGTAACTTGCCTACAATTGCAGAGCTAGAAGGAAGCGGGGTAGGGACCTGAACTCAGATCTTCCAATTTCCAATAGCATATGCTCTCCAAATTCACGTACTACACAGAAGATGAGGTGACATTTTCTGATGTTTATACTGAAAATCAAGGCAGTGTTTACAAGGTATAGAACACTAAAAAAATCATCTCTAGGAGTTGTGTGGCTGAGCAGAAAGAGCTGGCCTTGCCTTTGGAGGCAGCAAAACCTGGGTTCGAATGCCATTTCTGTCATGCTGGATGTATGGCCCTGGGTAAGTCATTTTTTTTTCAGTTTTCTCAACTGTTAAATCAAGAAAATAACCACATCTCTCTCCCAGAGTTGTTGTCATATTGAAATGAAATATTTACGGTATTTTGCAAACTGCATAACCGTACATAAATGCCAAATATCACTTCACCTTCTCAGCATCTCAAGCAACTCTAAGACCAAATTGGGGATGTGCTGCTAATATATATCAGTGGAGGAAGCTCCCCATCCTTCCCTTCCCTTTTCCTCCCCCCCCCAACTCACAGAGTTCTTAAAACCTCCCTTAGAAGTCAAAATCAGAATTCTCCTGTGGTAGAAACAGCACTAGGCGCAAACTGCTCTGTGATGTGGAGAATGCTACTTCGTTTCTTTGATCCTCCATTCCCCCTTTTCTACTAGCATGATTATTACAAGAAAAAGCATCCTCCAAACTGTTATTCCCCTGCTGTCTGCCACCCCCCCAGCACACACTGGCACACACACGTTTCTTGGTTGGTAGTGGGAATTTCATGCCATGTGAGCTCCCGGGGAGGTGCAGAAGGTCTGTGAAGAAGCCCGGGACTGGGGCAGCTTTGATCCAAATGTCACTGCTGGTAAAAACTACTTGGACGTGCACATCCCAGGATCCCAGGACCCCAGGAAGGGAACTGACTGGCCATCCAGTCCAAGCTCTACCCAAAAAGGAAATCCTTCTAATAGAAACTGACAAAAAGGGTCCAGACTGCTGGATGGGGGTGGGGGGTGGGGACCGCTCTCAAAGCAATCAGGAAAGCTGCTTGTTATCTCAAATGAGATAAGGTTCAGAAAGTACTTGGCAAACATTTCTGCTTCATCCTTGTCAGCATGGACTCTTAGTATCTGTGAATATCATCCTTAAGAGGGATACAGAGGGATGATGTCAAGCTGAGACCCTTTGGAGCTTGACGGGACCCTGACCCACTTCCACCCACAGCTGTACCACTGATCTGTCCACTAGCATGGAGATGGTACACATGCCCCTCATGGAAATGGGTGCTCTGTGTGCACAGGGAGAGAACTGAACTCAGTATGGAAGCTGGGAGAGGAGGGGCCTTCCATCTTCCAAAGTGTTCTACCAACAAATTCTGGTGTCTGCTTTTCACAAGGTCTCGGTCAACTCGACTCTGAAAAATACTGTGGGAGGCAAACTTTATCAACAGTAGGCAGAAGAATATTGGGCTTGCAAGGTAGTCACACTAGAAGGAAGCAAGATGCTGTAGCAGCAGGGTACTGGACTTGGAGTCAGGAGGACCCAGCTTTAAATGCTACTTCAGACTCAGATAGGTAAGCCATTCAATCTCTCTGGGCCTCAGTATCTTCTTCTGTAAAAAGAGGATCCCTAAGCTCCTTTCTAGCCCTAAAAGTGCAATCCCACGATCAATTCAACAAATACGTGCTGGGGATACAGACACAGAAATTTTCTTCCTTCAGAGAATCTGCAAGGAAACAAGCCTCAGAATGGTGCTATTGGTACCCTCTCATTTTTCCCACCTGGGACCAAGCCCCATTCATCTCACCTAGTTACACTTCTGGGCAAGCTCCAGGAGCTTACATTCCATGTGACAAAATCAGAGCACCTACTCTCATCTGAGGAAGAAGAAAGTGAGTCAGAAAGCAGAACTACCATGGTCAGAAAGGCTTTCTGGGGGGAAGAGGCCAAGTAAAAGCCTGAAGTGCTCAAGGTGAATACTTGCAACATGCCATTTCTCAGTTCTTCCTTGTCCAGAAAACAATTAAGTCTTCAAGTATTTTCCTGAGCCCTTCCCAAAAAAGCAGTCATGAAAATATTGGGTTGTTGAGCCTTTACAAGCAGTTATCTTCATCCTTCCCTCGTCTTCCTATTTGTTGACAGCCGGTATTAAATTCTGATATGTGTGTGTCTCTGTCTCACATTTCATCATAAAATGTGCAGGTGTCTTGTGTGCATGTGTACACACACACACACACACACATACATACACACACACAATGGGGGAGAAGGGGAGGAGAAAGACAGAGAGACAGAGACTAGCGCACACACACAATGATGTTCTCCAGTATCAGCCTCCATTTTTCTTCCAGCAGGCTGCAGACAGTTGCCCAAGCAGAACTAGTCTCCAGGAGCTGCTCCACCTAGTGCCAGCTGCCATTCCTTAGGCCCGTTAAGTGGGAAGGGAGTGAGCAGCTCCATCTCTGCAGGCTGGACTTCTCAATTAGCCTCCCCTCAGCCTCTGGGATTGCTCTGACAGCCTCCTGTGGAGCAGGCCTTATTTATTTGGTCTCGGAGCCGGCCCATCTCCCATTCCTGATCTGTAGGCCACATTTTATAGTTCTATTTCTTTCCCTTCTGAGACTCTGGCAAGGAGTTGCTACTGGGTAAATAAAAAAAAAAAAAAAAAGAAAGATTGCCTTCCCTAGTTAGGAGGCCATAAGCCCTTTCTAGTTAGGAGATGTTGCCTGCTTCTCTCTCATGCCTGCCCGAACAAGTCATTTGGCAGCATTTTTCCTAGTCAAGACTCTCTTCAGGGGCTGGGGGACATGGTATTGGGGGCAGACCCAGCCAGTTTCTGCACCAGTGGTTAAGCGGTCTGTATAAGCCATACAACATAGTCACTGGGTGGCGAAAACATCCCCCCTCACCCCCGACACACATACACAAGGATCCGCCATTGGGGGATCTGTTTTTTCTTATCATATATACACGGCTACCCAGTGTAAAATTTAAAGTTAAAAACCAATTTTACAGTTCTTTCTCCTTCATTTTGTTTTGTCCTATCTCCAAAACACAGGCCTAAGTGAAATCTTCATATTCCTAGGGCTCAGCCTTTCTTCTTATCACAGATCCAGCCTTAGCTCTGTGTGCTTTATTTTTATTTTTATTTTATTTTATTTTAAATAGGCAATTACCCTCATGGCTTAGTGTTCTCTGGGGTGTTACACAAGATGTGTCAGCACAGTCTCCCTCCTGCTCCCCGAAAGCTCCAAGAATGATAGACTTTAAAAAGCCTAGAGAGTCCTCTTCAAAGAGCCTCCTACTCCCAGCTTTCAGACTTCCAGACCCTCACGTATTACACTCAATAGACTGGCCCTTCCCATGATGGTCACAGGCCTGAGGCAGTTAGTAGTCCATGGGGGGAGTTAACTTAGCCCTCAGCAGTCATGTCTTCTGTACATGGAACAGTAGAGAAGGGCTAGAGCACTTAGAAATGCTGTGGGCAAAAGAAAGAAAATCCCCCAAGTTTTCCTCAATTATCAACAGTACTATTACACACACACACACACACACACACACACACACACACCCTCCAATAAAACAACACAGTTTACCTCTGGATCATTTCTAAAATAAAGAAATAAAATTAATTTTGCAATGTTGCAACTGCAAAGATTACAATGCAGAACTGGTTCAGAGGGGACGTCTACCACAGCAAGAGGGAGGACACAAGCCAGGGACTTCTGGCTCTCAAGCCGGCTTCCTATTCATCAGACCACCTGCACTCTTAACAAAACCCAACAGTTCACAGTTATATCGAGATTTCCAAAGCCCTTTCAACCCCCTTATGTGGTATTTCATAAAGCTCATCAGAGAAACGATCTCTTTTCATTTTTATGCCTGTATTTGTCCAACTCTTCATGACCCCGTTTGGAGTTTTCTTGGAGTGCTTTGCCATGTCCCTCTCCAGCTCATTTTACATATAAGGAAACTGAGGCAAACATAGTGAAATGACTTGCTCAGGGTCCCAGAGTAAATAAATGCCTGAGGTTGTACTTGAATTCATAAAGATGAGTCTTGCTGATGCCAAGCCTAGAGCTCTATCTTCTATAGTACCAGGAATTGCATGACCTTTTAAGAAAGGGATAATGCATCAGGAAGGGCTTCCCATATAAGGTGATAATGGAACCAAGCTCTGAAGAAAGGAAAAAAGTCAAGATGACATGTGCTAAGGGCAGAGATGGGGAGAGAACGCCGAGTTGGGGGAAGAGAAAATAGGCTTGTTTAGCTTACTGGGAAATGTGTGAAGAAATAACAAGCAGTTACTCTGGAAATGGAGGCTGGGGCTACACTGGAAAGGGCTTTAAATGCCAATTTGCAGACTGTTATTTTTAATACAGAGGCAATGGGGAGTTATTAGTGTGCAGAGGAGTGACATGGCTAATCCTGTGTTGGAAGGATGTCAATTTGCAATTCAAGAGTAGAGAAGCCAGTTAGGAAATCATCGCCAACAGTCGAGGCAAGCAGTCATGAGGGCCTGACCTAGGATAGTGGCCAAGCCAGTAGCGAGAAAGGGCCAGCCATGAGGGACAGACGGACAATACTTCAGGCCTGCTTCCACAGGGACATCTAGAGAGGGAAGAACATGAGATATCTCAGAGGCTGGGGATCTAAGACCTGTCTCCCAGCTATGTCCATCTCAGGTTTTAAATCTTTCTGAAAGAAAGCAAAGTACTTAACCTGGAGTCCGTGAATTTATTTTTCAATATAGGAATTCCAACAGAATTTTATTTTATGCCCTTAAAAACATGATTCTGAAATCGATAGGATTCATCAGACCAGGGGTCCGGAACATAGTCTGCCCAAGGAATCCAGAGCACCCCCAAAAGTTCAGAACCTTTTAGTCTAGAACCTAAATTAAGTTCCATGTAGGCTGGGACTCAGTTTGATTTATACTTCTCATCTCACCAATCAATGAGCATATAGTAGGCACTGGATAAGTGTTACTGAATTGAATTCTGCCCTAACATGGAACATGGGCCAAAAAAAACTACAAAAAAGTAGCCAACATTTGCTTCCCCATCTCTCCCCCTCCTGTCTTCCCCTCAACTACCCCTAGTCCTTTCTGTCCTTCCAAATCTTTACTGTCTATGCTATTTATATGTGAACTTCAATCTCAAAACCCTTCTGAGAGGAACTAGCCAACGGCACCTCGATAAAAGGAAGACGCGAATGGGAGCTGATCTCTGCCACTAAACAACAATCTCATAGACTGTCAGTGTTGCAAAGGACCTTAGAGCCACACTAGCCTGGTGTTTCTGAGGGTTCTGGAACAAGGTCATCATGATTTTCAATATAAGACCATTTCAATTTCTAGTAGGGTCAATATTAATACATATAACCTACATAAACA
Source organism: Myrmecobius fasciatus (assembly GCA_023553655.1). Classification (NCBI taxonomy): domain Eukaryota; kingdom Metazoa; phylum Chordata; class Mammalia; order Dasyuromorphia; family Myrmecobiidae; genus Myrmecobius; species Myrmecobius fasciatus. Next base: position 13,715 of record JAJPUD010015407.1, read on the forward strand.
AAAACTCTTGGAGGAGAGTCCTCAATAATTTAAAGAAGCTTGAAGGGGCCTGAGATCTAAAAATGTGGGAATCACTGCCCTAGGTCAGGGCCTTCTAAATAGTTTGTGTGTCCTAGACCCCATGGGAAGTCTCTCTGATAGAGCCTATGGGACTCCTTCTGAGAATGATGCTTTAAAATGCATAAAATCCAACATATAGAATGACGAAGGAAATCAATTCCACTGAGATACATTATTAAAACAAAAACTTTTAGCTTCAAAGACTCCAGGTTAAGAAGCCCCTCTAGAAAACTACTTCTGTTTACAGGAAGGGAAAAGGGAGGCAACACAGCAAGGGAACGGCAGGGCTGGGGATAGAGACAAGCTTTCCCAGCTGCTGACTCATGCACTTGCTATCCTCACACAAGCAACTGATTGACCAAGAAAGGCAAGAGGTACGGCCCTTCCTGCCTACGCCTCAGTTTCCTTCTTTGTGAAAGGAAGGGGCAGGCTACACAATCTCAAAGGGCCCTCTCAGCTGTGACATTCTGACATCCTAATATTCTTCTCTTCAACAACTCCAAACAGCAGCAGCTCCTGATGCTGCCACAGCTGCAGTTGGGCCCCAGTGATTCATTACATGATTTTCCTCTCTCCCACTGCCAAGGGGAAGAGAGTCGGCTGGTTATCTAGACCACAGTATTAAGGAAACAATGGGGTTTCTTCTTGCCATTTGGGCTGCAATAGATCAGTGAGCTTGGTCTCCACATGCCCACTCCAAACACAGCCAGCCTGTTGTTTTCATAAGTTCCACGATGGTCCCCGACTAGGAGGAGATTGAGTTAACCACCAACCTCTCTGCTCCCAGGGCACTTGGCTTCTCTTTCCTTCTGAGTTTTAGACCTACTTTAATAAGAAAAGGGCAGCTTTCTTGAGCCTGCAAGCCCGTTATCCAATAATACCTCGCTAAAGTGATTAAAATTGATTAAAATGAAGAGGCAAGCTGCTCTTTAAAAAAAAAAAAAGAAAGAAAGAAAGAAAATGATTGGATTTCAGTGCTTTAGGTTACACCAAAGTGAAAATTGAATTAACTAGAGCTTAATTGGATAAAGTACACTGTACAAACAATTTCCAACTTAAAGTGCAAACATCATTTCTCCCCCCCTCCCCCCCAGATCCTTTTGCTTCTGGGCTTTCTAAAGACTGGTGATTATGATGACTTAGATAAGGCTCTCAAATATGTATATGGATAGATGCCCTGGTCGAAAAGGACCAGGGAAGGGTGCATTGGTTTATCCCCAGTCTGCAATATTCAAGCAGCACCCCAGTCTGAAAATATCCCAGCAGCATCCACTGCAGAATCTCTCAGTGACATAACCAAGAGGTGGCAGTATAACACCCAGAATGCATCTGCTACATAGCTCCAGTATCATTCCACAAGACAAACCTGCTAAAAACTATATATTTATATAAATATCCTTATAGCCGCATGCATATATGGCCAACCCTTTGGTTTTCTCTAAGTGACTGCAGTAGGGAAGACTTCTTGTCAACAAAGAAAAAGTAAGGCTGACAGACAAGAGCCACTCTGTCAAGTGAACATCTTCTCAAAATATCTGCAGCTGGTGGCTTCCTTTTTTTGCCCTCGACTCCCACCCCTCTCCTGTTTTCTTAAGCAAACAGCTTTACTGGTGCAGTCTCTCTCTTTCTACCTCTGTCCCCGAGAAAATCCATAAAGCATTTTTAAAAAACAAATTTGAGTCTTTAAAACTCTATCTATTTGAAAAATAAAGATATATTAGAAAGCCAAGTAGTCGCATTTAATCAAAGGCAGGGATTCCTAGGTAGGGGTCTGTGAATTTGTTTTTCAAGCCTATCTGATATCTGTATCCCATTATAACTGCTTTGCCTCGTAATGTTCTATTTTTTATTTTATGTATTCAAAAAGACGATTCAAAGAAGGGTCCATCGGCTTCAGCAGACTGCCAAAGAGTTGAGACATATCAGAAAAGATTAAGACTCCTTGGTCTGAGGAGCGGTTATTATGCAGTTCTCTGCAGGTTGTTTTCTGTTCTCGGTAGCTTTATTGCTATTGCTCAAGCTATCTTTTTCGACTACATACTCCTCCCTCATGCAGTTCACGTCTCCCTCAGACTGGGCTGCTTGCTGTTCCACTCACATGGCACTCCATCCTCAACGCTTTTGCACAAGCTGTCCCCTCTGCCTGGAGTGCCCTCCCTCCTCACCATGGAATCTTTAGCATCGTTCAAGGCTCAAGTCAAATAGCACCTCCTGGAAGAGACCTTCCCCATTCCCCCAGGTTAATACCATAGCACACAGATTCCTTCATCTTCCCATCCTCCAGTTACTTTGTATTACCTTCCCAGTATTATGTGTCTTTTCCCCTCCTGAGAGGCTGAGGGGAGAATCTGTCTCCTTGTTTCTTTGTATCCCCAGTGCTTCTCAAAGACTTAATAATAATAATAATAATAATGATAATAATAATAATAAATCAACAAATCCCAAACTAATTGAATTCATGAGAATCAGGACATGCCAGCTCATCTGAAGGAGAAAAAAGCCCAACAACAACAACAACAAAAATAACAACAGCAGCAGCAGCAGCAGCAGCAAGGAACACATACCCCAAAATAGCTTTCCTGAAGAAGGCATATTGTGGCAGGCTGCCCAGAGCAAAGTGAAAGCCATTTTGGACTCTCCCACAGCCTAGCTACTGGACAGCAGCCTGGCCCTGAGTTTCTAGATTCCAGAAATCAGGATGATTCTTCCAGGGTACACATCATTACAAACACAAGACTGAGGGAGGCCCAGGTGCAGAAGATTCGTTCATTTATAATGTTGCAGGATAATAGGAGCTGTCATTCAGACACTGCATGCAATGTCTTAGGTTCTCTCATAAGAGATGGCTAATGTTCAGATGCTTTATAAAGGATTTCTACTCATTAAGACATAATTCATCACATTCAGAGCCTACTCAGGGTAGCTTTATTTCTTCATTTTGGGGCTATCTTGCTTCAAGTTAGTGGATCTCAGAAAAGGGATAGCATTTTTTGACCCATCAGATTTTCCAATTAACTACCTGTCTACATTCGACCCCGGCCTCCTGTCCATCTGCCTCAGGTTCATCAACATGTTTATGTTAGGACAAGATTTGAAATGGACCCACGTTTTTGTCTAGCGTCAAGATTTTCATCTAGTTTTAAGGGAACTCCAGACACCCACTTGGTTTCATTTAGGGCTAGAATGGAACCTGCGTCTTAGCAGTAAGGAATGGCGACCTGCTGGTCCTTCAGTTTTATGACATTCTTTTCTTAAGGGGAATCAAAACCATAACGGCATTTGAAATGCTACTTTAAATAAAATTCAATAGGTTGGCAGAAAGCAGGAGAGGACAGTGAAAAGGCTCAGGGAAGTGGGAGGCAGGCTACCTGAGGCCTGGTTTCAGCTCTACCACCCAACTCACTGTGATCTCAGTTAGATCCTTTTCCTGTGTGGGTCTAGAGCAGAAGAAGACAAAGTCCCTTCCAGTTCAAAAATCCCATGATCCCTCAGATTCTATACCTTGCTCATTATATTACACTGTCAGGTATATGGCATTATAATACTCCCTCCCTTACAAAAAGTGGACTGTATTCCATCCATAGCATGAGTCTTTCACATAGCCAATAGCGGTCCGTGCTAAGGCACTCTAAGGATTAGCAGATTGCTTTATAAACCTTCTCATTTGACCTTCGTGACAACGCTGTGAGGATGGTGCTATTATTCCAATTTTGCAGATGACAAAACTGAAGCCTTAAAAGGTTAACTGGCTTATTCAGGGTCACAGCGCTTGGGAAGTATCTGAGGCAAGATTCAAATGTAGCTATTCCTAAATCCAAGTCCAGGCCCCCTAGTGTTATGTCACCATCCTTAAGAAGCAGCAACAGGAGGATTTGAATGAGCACCTAGATCCATGCCTCTGACCATGGAGAGAGCCTAATGTGACCTTGGCACAGCGTAAGCTGAACAAAATGCAACAAAAGCACACGAGCCACCTATCTCATCACAGATCCAAATTACTTCTTTTGTTTTTACCACAACAACTTCATCTCAAAACCAAGGCGAATGCCGATTACAGAAATTAAATCAACTCTTACTTCATTCTACCTTACAAGCTTTGCTTCTACCGAAAAAGGGTTAGTGACTCTTCCCCTTGGCCCCATTTCAGATCCAAACAGGAGAGTCTGTGTTTAGATTTGGCAGTTAATTTGGGGATAATAAAATTCAGTGCCTTTCATATTCAAAGATCAGACATAAAGACTCTATAGTTAGATAAGAGTAGGAAAGCTAGATGTGGGAGACCATAGAAACTAATGAAGTTTGCCCTTCCCTTGACCTCAACCCACGTGAGCATCTCCAATCTTAAAAATGTGGGAAGCCATGCCATTTATTGATTACTTTCACAGTGATTTTCTATTCCCATGGGATGGATAATTATCATCCTGACTCTGTGAAATTCTCATCTTCCTTTATCAAATAGCATGCTACAACCTCATATCTCTAAAGGTAAGCAACAAGAATTATATTTTCATCTGTACGAAAATGTAGTTGGAAGCTTCACGTATACTAAAGCAGCAGTACTTTTTAGAGTAGCAAAAATCTGGATCTGGAGAGAGTACCCACCAGTTCTGGGGTGGTTGAGCAATACTGAGCCTTAAAAAGAAATTGGGCAGCTAGGGGGCACAGTAGAAACAGTGTTGAGCCTGGAGTGAGGAAGACTCATTTCCCCCGAGTTCAAATTTGGCCTCAGACATTTATTGGCTAGGCAAGTCATTTGACTTTGTCAGCCTCAATTTCCTCATCTGTAAAATGAGCTGGAGAATGAAACAGCAGTCCGCTCCGGTATCTCTGCCGAGAAAGCGCAGATGGGCTCACCAAAGCAGGACATGACTAAACAACAGAACAAAAAGAAATGGTCAGAATTTGAAGCAAGAAATTCAGAGAAATCAGGGAAGATAATAATAAGAGTAGTATCAGGAACCCAGAAGAGCACATCCACAATAACGTACATAAAAACACAAAAGCTGATTGGCTTCGGCAGGCGCCAGCCAATATGGAATCCCTAGATGGGGTTACTAAGGACACTGAATGAGGCAGACGCAGGCAGCCACTGCAGTGGCTCCTTATGAGGAAGGGGTATGACTAAAGGTGAGGGAGGAAAGGGCATTCAGGGAAATCATTAAAAACCACAAAGACATTTTAAAAAAGCTTACATTCGCTTGCTTTTGTGATTTCTCAATCTCCAATTGGCTTCTTTTTGAAAAAGATTGTCAGTCCCAAATGCAAATCGACCTAACTCAGTCCATCTTACTCTCTGGGCTGGCCCTAAATTCTGCCACGCCACCAAGGCAAGAGGAGGCAGGGAGCCGAGATTCTCCTTGTCAATCTTGACTCCTCCTTTTCCTGTGTTCCTCCACTGTCCCCTTGTAGCCAAGACCTCCATGTCCTCTGACCTATACTACTCTAACAAGCTCATTCTCCCTGCTTCTGGTCTCTCTCGTTTCCAGTCTCTTCTCCGCCCCCTGCCAAAAATCCCGCAAGGATTGGCATACAGAAGCTCTCGGTTTCCCACTTTCCCAGCCCCCAACTCCAAATAAAGAAGCTAAGCATCAGAAACATTTTTATTTGAATTTAGGCAAAAAGACTTTAAACAATTAGCCTTGGGAATAGAAAGGTAAACTAATACACAATTCATGAATTTGCTAATCGCTCTTCCCCACTGTGATTCTAACAGGGATGAGGAGAAAGAAAACAATGAGTGATTTTGAATAATTTTCATCTAATTTTCTCTTCCACCACTTGATACTGTGATAATTAAAATATGATTTCTTCTTCTATTGCATGTGCATGCATACACACATAATGTTCCATCATCAGCAAGACATGAAGAGTGATGGATTAAACAAGAAAGAAGCCTTTGACATTAGTCCACATGAGCAAGTCTGAAACAAGTGCCCATGGGCACACTTAGAGATAACTCACAGTTAAACAGCACATTGCAAGCTCCAATTCTTACACTTTCTTCACAACTGCCCAGTGACGAAAGTATCAGTGTCCCCATGAACCAATAAAGAAATGGAAGCCCAGAGGATCCCTACTACCAGATTTCAAGTATACGCATACAACATATATTATGAACTTTGGCTGAAATGAATTAAAAGGTAAGGGGTCTTATTTGAGGTCGCCTGACTAACCGACAGTGGCACTGAGAATCAAACTGAGATATCTTCCCCTTACGCACCATGCTGGGCCATGCGCTATCCAGAGGTCGACTCAAGCAGTTGGGGTTCTAGATCGGGAGATGCAAACAATTTGTTCCTCTTGTCCGCATAGAGACGTTGGCAATCCTTCAGCCATGTCAAGGGGGTACTTACAAATTTCTCATTGGGTACTGATGTTTCCATTAAGCTTGGAGCCAGAGGAGATTTACCAGATAGAATTATTCAACTGAAAAAAAATTAAGTCTTTGGCCTGGTTCCTATATAGTACTGGGCATGCTAGAAGCATAGTAGAAGTTCCTCAGTAGCAGGAACAATAAATTCCTGCACTCAAACAACTTACGAAAGATTTGGAGAGATTTCACACAATTTCATACGATTTTCCAGAATGACCACTTTATCACAAGTACATTTAAAATGCTTGTGATCCTTGTAAATAAATTTCCTCATGTTAAAATGTAATTTTAATAGCTACTATGCTACCTAAATTGTTCCTAAAACTCAGGGCACTCAAACTCATTTCATGGGACACAGAGACCAGATGCCCATACGAGGGATGGAAAAAGCAGAGAAAGAACAATAAACATAATTAATCACATAAAGAAATGACAAAAATATTGCTAGCAAAATGCCTAAAAGACCTTTGAAAAAACACAGGACAAATTTAAACTTAAAATGCTAAAAAGCATAGCAGACTGATAGGACTAATGAGCACATAAATGAATACTCCAAAGATCTGTGATTTCACCAGTGATGAGAAACTCTTGGCATGGTACTTTTCCTCCATCTACAGAGATCAACTCATTTTTCACTTAATTGACTAAAACCCAGGCAATGGCCTGGAGAAACAGAGGTTAAGTGATCAACTCAGGGTCACACAGCTTCTAAGCATTAACTTACTCTGAACTCAGCATTTTACCCATTAAGCCAGCTTACTATTCACTAATGAATATTGATGCAAACACTTTAAATATAATTTTAGCCAAGAGACTTTAGTGATATATCCAAAAAATTATTCATTATGACCAAGTTGGATTTATACCAGGGAATGAATGGTTCAACATTAGCAAAACAATTAGCATAATTAATCATATAAAGAAACAACAAAATCCCAAATTTATAGCAATAGATGCAAAAAAGGCCTCCAACAAAATATAGTACTTGTTTACGTTAAGTCCATTAAAAAGCAGAAGTACCAGTTACCTTTTCATAGGAACAACATCATTTCTTTGAAACCAAGGGCCAGCATTTTTAGGTAATGAAGAACTCTGGAAGCTTTCCCAATTCTAGGATGAAGCAAGGATGCCCCCTTTTCTCTCCACTATCACTGGCCACAGAGTTAGGAACGTTAACTTCGGCAATAAGACAAGAAAAAGAAATGGAAAAGGCAAAATTATCTCTATTTGCAGACAATATGATGGAGAACCCTAGAGAATCAATGGGGAAAACTAATAGAGATGATTAATAGCTTGCAGCAATGTAGGAGAATACAAACTAAACACCCAGCAATCATCAGCATTTCTGTATATTACTAACAATTACCAGGAGGGAAAAAAGAAATTCGATTTAAAATATCTACCAAAAAGCACAAGATAGCGGGGGCTTAACGAGACAAATATATGTTGCTTCAAAACAATTCTCGTCCAATAAGAGAAGAGCTACCTGGACCATCCCTAGATGGCTGTCGATATGTCTGGAAAGTCATACTAATACTTAACTCATATCCTCCATTGAAAGAAAGCAAGCTAATAATTCATATTTATTCTTTCTTCTGTATACCTAATATACATAAACATTAATGTACAAGTGGTTTCCCATGTGAGGAAAAGGAAACAAGCATAATTAAGTGCCTACTATGTGCCAGACAGTGGGCTATCCTCACAACCACCCTGGGAGGGAAGTACTCTTATGATTCCCATTTTATGGTGGAAGAAAACTACAAAAGACCTAGATTAAGTGACTTGCTCAGGGTCAGTGAGCTAGAAATGTCTAAGCCAAATTTGAATTTAGGTCTTCTTGACTTCAAGTCCAGGTCTCTAACCATTGTTCTGCCTAGTCGCCTTTCTACTCAAGTTGCTTAAGAGTAGAGATTGTTTCATTCTTTGTAATCCCTAGGTTTGTAGCAGAAGCTTCACAAATACTTCCTGATTGGCTGAACTCTCCATATCCTTTGACCTAGAGATTTGATGAGTATCCATATACCCTAAAAAAGCCAATGACAGAAAGAAAGGCCATATATAAATCAAACTACTTATAGCAGTACTTTTTAAAGTAGCAAAGAACTGCAAACAAAGTAGACTGTCCATCTGTTGGGGAATGGCTAAAAAATCTGTGGCATATAAATGTCACAGCATATTCCTGTGGTATTACAAATAATGAACATAATTAGTACAGAGGAGCATGGGAAGATTGCAATGAACTGATTGAGAAAAGAAGGAAACCAATTCAGAAAACAAGATACACAATGATATGAGTACAAATGAGAACAAACACTAACCACAAAACAATCATAAGGCAAGGCCATGCAACTTGGATGACTGAGCTAGGCCTCCATGATTCTAACAATCATACCACAATCATTTGACTTGCAGAAGTGGGGACTAAGTACATAAAATGATGAATGTGGTGTGGGACTTTGTAGCTGTGTTAGGTTAGTTTTGAATCTGTCTGTCTCTCTGTGACACGCAAAAACACACACTTTTTTCCTCTCATCATTTGTCATTTACCACCTGGGTAAGTCACTTAACCTACGTCTGCCTCAGTTTCCTCATCTGTAAACTGGGGATAATAGCACCTCCTTCCTAGGGCTGTTTTGAGGATCAAATGAAATCAAAGAAAGCACTTTACAATCATTTTAGTGCACTACATAAATGCTACTCTTACTACCACCCTCATTATTATTAGTTAAGAGATTGATTCTCTAGGAAGTGAAAGGGGAAAAGGATATATTTGGAAATATAGGTGAAGTAAAACAAAATATAATCACTTCTTTTTAAAGTTTGCTTCTTAGCTTCATTAGGTGGGAATAGAAAGAGTTTGCTGAGCTTGATTCAAATTCTTTGAAAATACGGGCACTAAGGCCTCCTTCCAGCTCTAATTTGATGATCCCAGGAAAGCATTTGTGCTCTGCTTAGGGCCTATGACCAAGCTGGGAAAGTTCTGAGACTGGCTGGCAGGCCCAGCAGATGGATGGATGGGAGAGTAAGGGGCCCAGATTGAACAGCAGCATCAGGACCCTTAGATTGCCAAAGCCAATTCAGCTGGTCCAATCAGATCACTCACTTTGTTCAATATTCAAAATGCTTCTTCTCTCCAGAATAAAGTACAAAATCCTCAGCCTGACTTTGAAAGAACTCTTCATGTATGTAATGGAATATTACTGTGCTGCAAGAAATGACAAATATGATTTTCAGCATGGAAAGACCTGTATAAAGTGACACAAAGTGAAGTAAACAGAACTAGGAAGATAATACACAACTGTGTAACTTAACAACAAAGTAAGCGGCAAGAAAAATCAGCCCCAAACAATCCAAAATGAGAATGTTACAAAAACATTTTAAAGGAAGAGAGATGAGCAAGAAAATGGGCCATTTCCCCCACCCATCCTGGGGGCTCCTTTGCAAAGACGGGGGACGGGATATTGCAGATGATGTCCGATTTGTCTATTTTATGCACTGATTTTGGGGCTGCGTTTTTTCCCTCTTCCTCTTTAAAAATGTCTATTATACAGGATGTTTGTCTGGATATGGAAGGGGAAGAAAGGGATTACAAATGGAAAAGTAGGAGATGTAAAAACAAAAGGCATCAATAAAAATCTATTTAAAAAAAAAGGCTTACTGACATCTCACCTTCCCCCACCACTTTCAAAGATGCAGGTGTAGCTTATAGGCAAGGAAAACTCACTCAAAATAATGTTTAGACTTACACACACACACACACACACACAAATTTGGCTATACTGTGGCATCCCTCCTCCCACTTTTATTCTTTTTTTCTTAGGGGAAAAATACTCTTTAGTGGGAAGGCAGGTTGGTAAATGCAAATGATTTCAAAACAAAAAATATCAATACAAATTTATTTAAAAAAAGGAAAAATCTCCCCCTTTCGCACCCCACTTTCACCATTTGGCTGACAACTGTTCTCAATCCACTAAGAGAGAAAAGGACCTTGCCAAGAAGGACAAGGAATGGCTAGGGAGAAAATCTAAATTGCCCACAAGACTCCTGCTTTCCTTTGTATATCAGGTTCCCTAAAACCACAGGGCCCCCCAAAGATTGTTCTGTCTTTACTCCCTTACTTCTAGAAAGGTTTTAGGCTCACACCTTAGACCAAGACTTCTTCCACCTGCAACCAACCTCTTTTTGCCCAGATATAGAGGTATATAAAGTAAGTATACAAATCAAACATTTACTGATAATAAATCACATTTTGGGACCCCCACATTCAGTTATGAGACACCAGAGGAGATCTTGAACCACAGTTTAGGAAGCTGGGTTCCAGACAATCACATTTATAAACTTTCCACATCAGCTGCACTTTAATCTCCCTTTGGTGTTCTACATTCTAGGCAAACCGACCTAACTGGTCCCCAAATGAACATTCCATGTCCCGGCCTGTATAGGAAACTGGGTTCCAGACAATCACATTTATAAACTTCCCATGTCAGCTGCACATTAATCTCCTTTTGGTGAGATTAATTCTAGGCAAACTGACCTGTTCCCTGATTGAACATTCTATGCCCTGGCTTGTCTGTGCTTTTGTGCAGGCTGGGTACTTCTGCCTGGAATGCCTTCAGTTTTCCCCTTCCCTTTCCCTCCTTTTTTCTCATCTTCTTCCTCTCTCTCCTCTTTTTTCCCTTCTCCTTTCTTCTCTTCTTTTCCTCTCTCCTGCTTTTTCCCTTCTCCCCAGCTCCTTCCTTTTTTCTTCCCCATCCTTCTCTCATTTCTCTTCCTCATCTTGTCCTGTCCCAGCTCTTTCCTTTTCTTCTCCTCTTCCCCCTTTCCCTTCTCATTCCTCCTCTATTTCCTTCCTCTCCACCCCTTTTCTCATTTCTCCCTCTCTTCTTCTCCCCTGTTCTTTCTTTTTTCATCCCTTCTGCCACCTTTTTTCTTTCCCCATTTCCTCCCTTCTTCTTTTCCTCTTGCCTCGCCCTCCCCTTTTCCTTCCTTTTTTTCTCTTTCCTTTTTTTCTTCCCCTCTTTTCTCCCTTTCCTTTTCTGTCCTCCCTTTCTTCCCCTTGCCTTCATGCTATAAGGAACAATGTAGGCATAGTCGTTATTCAGCTCTGAGCTCGGCTGCTAGCCTGAGCCTCCCACACCAAGCAGTTCAGGTTGTATAATGTGTACAAATACACAACAAAAGGGGCAGATGTGCTCTTTCCACCACCTCGCTTTTAAACAAATGTCTCACTCAGGTGTGTGCATTTCCAACCACATACACATATGTACCACGGACACGAAACAGAGCCAGTGCAAGGAAATCAATGACAACGATCCCGGCGGTGTTAGTTTAAAAATACTTAATATTTTTACTAGCTTTCCCTGGCCTCAAATGAGTTAATATTACATAAAGCACTCTGCAAACTTCAAAGCAACAATAGACAAACGTTAATTATTGCTATTATTGCTATAGCAACCTTTCTCCAAGCAGCCCAACCAGGGTTGGAGATTCCTGGCAATTCAGGGACTAGGGGCTCATCTTGGGAGATTCAAGCAGAGCTCACACTCAAAACTTAGAAGCCATTTACTTTAGTCTTCTCTTGCCGTTGTCGTCTTCTTTTTGGATTTTACTGAGATTCTAAGGTCTAACTTCGGAAGTCCTCATAGAGAGCTTATAGTCTTAGATCCCCCAGATACAGTTTAAAAAAAACAAACAAACAGGAAAATGAGGGACTTTGACTACTGGCCTCTAGTAGGGTCCCTTTGAGCTCTGAAATCCTATGATCCTTTGTAATGTAATCAATATCCCTCACAGAAAGGTTTCTGTAGCAATAACAATAATAACTAACATTTGTAAATATACTGCCTCGAAGTTAGCCAAATGTTTTGGGGCTAAGTAACACTTAAGGTCCCACAGGAAAATTAATTAGTATGTACAGAGAGAGGAGTTGAGCCTAAGGCCGCTGACACTCAGTTTCGAGAACACAACAATACTTCTCTATGATGCCTAGGGTTAACGGGAGGGATTAAAAGCGCAGGACATCCAACCTTACTCTTCTTCCGCCAGCTCAAAGAAAGCCTTGTTTTGTTGCAGTTTACTACAAGGAAGCCATCCGATAGAAACGCTTGAATATGTTCTTCGCTAGTCAAATAGGGTGGGCAGGGAGGAGTGGGAGGGGAGGTCAAATGGAACCTATCCTATTCTACTCCATTTCAAAATCCCTGAACCTGGAAAGAGCGGGCCCCATCATATTCTGATGTTAAGGATATCTACGGCGCAGCCTTGGCAAAAAAAGACACAGAACCACATAAATCACTTCACACTCATTTTATTTTATGGTGTTGGGGAAAAAAGGCACAGCATGTGCCAGACCTAGGTGGTCCAGCAAACAAAGAATACAGGTTGGATGAACTCGGGGCTGTTCCATTTAAGTTGGATGCAAGGATAGTCCCATTCGTGCCGGATGCTTGTGCTCGTGGTGGTGGTGACCTTTGGAAGCCTTGATTCGTGGCTACTTGCTCTTGCGGCGAGAGGGATCCTAGAGGTTCACGAATGATTTGTGAGTAGCCAGGGCTCCATCGTTGCCCTGGTCCCCTCCATGCGCTACGGTTTCTCTGTGGCCCCCTGAATGGCTGGCTTGAGATTGGCCAGGTAAGCTGGGAGACCCTTGAAATTGAGGAATCTTCTTGGGTTCCAAGTTCCAGCTGGTCAGAAGCTGAAACATGCAGCTGCAAGCCCAGCATAGCAGGGCACATCGGCAGGCATGGGCCTTTGCCCCAAACTTGGATAGGGACTGCAGGTGAGACAAAGGAACAAGCAGAGCCTTCTCCCAAAGTTTCTTAAAGAAAAGAAGGAATTGCTTCTTAGCCTCCTGCAAGCTGTTTTGCCACTGGTTGTGAAAGCCAGCAAAGAAGATGGAGAAAGAGTCTACCCCTGTCATGGAGGTCTGAAAGAGAATTGTCACTGTGACTTAGAAAGTTTGCAAAAAGAAAAAGAGTGGTACCAGTCCAGGGGGATCAGGTGACATTACTCTCTTCAGTTGGTTCGATGGGAGTCTGTTCCTTTGTACCTGGAGCCTCTAACAGTGAGGAGACTGAGCCCGGCACCTCTATTTATACCCCTTCAGCCCAGTGACTCCCATTACCTAACAATGCGCTTCACTTGCCAACCAGCCATGGCATCACAAACGGGCCGGTCGGCAACCTGAAGGAGGACATTTTAGGATCCCAGAGGGGAAAACTGTTCAAATACAAATGATATGTTTTCAGGGTTAATAATGTTCGATTACTTGGCGATTTCGTCGAGATCCGAGACCGCTACCTTCTCCAACGATGCAGGTCGAGATCCATCGAGGCCTGCTCTTTTGGGGCTACTGTTTATGTCTGGGACCCACCAGAGGTAACCATGGGAATCCACATCCCTCACTTTTCTTGAAAGCGAGAGGATGCCTATGAGGGGGGCAAGGTCTTTACCCATCATCAATTGACCAAAACATGTGACCAATCTATCCCCCCTTCTTCCTCAACACTTTTACTCCCTTGTCCACATGTCTTAGAACTCCTCTTTGAACCTTCTTCCTTCTTAGTTATATGCTCCAGCCAGCTAATTTCTACCTTCTACAGACCCCTTCATGGGAGATTTCAACCCATGAAAACAAAAACTGTGTCAGTAAGAGCAAATTACACAAACTCTTAACTGTACTAGGTTCTGCAGTGGCAGTAAAAGGGTCTTAAAACAGGATCTCATCTGAACTTCATGTCAATCCAGAGAGTCCTGGAGATTAGGAATCTCAGGCCTTTGGCTGAGTGAATGCAGCATCTCATATAACCAGCATATGGAAAGGTCCCTTCAACCTGAGTCTTCCCCTCTCTCATCCGGTGGTCTCTGCAAACTAGATTTCACTCACAACACTTTTCTGTGGGAGTGCTATCAGTGCTCAAAGATGCTTTCAAGACTTCCAGTGTGGCTTTTTTTTGTTTATAACCCACCCCCAGAATGGTAAAGTGACCAAAGAAATTGTGGTTTTCCCAAGATCCTCTAGAGCGGGGCTTCAGAAATCCTACCCCTTGCCCAGATTCTCGGCAAGGCTGCCACCCTGTTTCCTGTCCTCAACTCCAAGTCCAATCCTTCAGCCACATGTCTTTTGTTAAGCTTGGCTCCAAAGCAGTATCAGGGCATTGGAGAAGAACTTCAAAGAGACAAACTGTGGCTGAAGGTCAGGAAAAACACCCCAGGGGGTCAGAGCTTTCCTAAAGCAGAAGGGGGTCTCCTGGAACACAGTGGGCCTGCTTCCCCCTAGAAGGTTTTGAGAAAAAACCAAATGATAAAGTCAAGATGGGGGGGGGAGATTCACAGTAAGACTGGACTGGCAGTATTAGAACGTTTGCTCGGCCTTCCATGTTTATAACTGTCACGTGTCATTCTGAAAGCATCTTCTTCTTAACGTTCACATGCAGCCAGCTAGCACAAGAGTTCTGCAGGGGACAGACACCCAACAAAACGTGCAGGCCACGAGGTCACTCACCCTTCGGTAACCTCTGAGTGGTTCATGTTCATTATCAGCAGGGGAGGGCGGGGTTGGACCCAGGGTTTTCTGACTTCAGGTTCAACACATAACACTATCTCCTATGCCTACCTCATAATGACCATGGCTAACTTCTGGGGGGAAAGTTTTGAAAAAGCAGGACTCCTTGGTCTTACTAAATCTGGTGTGGGTTGTAGAACAGGAGGGGGGAGCACGAAGAGAGGAAGTCACATTAGACCAATCTCCTTCTTGGGCCCTAGAGACTGAATCTTTGTCAGCTTGCCCCAGTAGCAAAAGCACTCTCTTTAGCAGAGAAGAACATTATGATTCATGAAGAACAATTTAAAAGAATAACAAACTTGCTGAGATTAGTCTAAGAGTTACATGTAGTTTAGAATCCAACTCACCTAAGAAATACTTGGGATCTGAGGGATAGTGTAAAGAGAGCTGGACCTGCAGTCAGAGATGCTCATTCCCTAGTTCAGGCCCTGGTTTTGTCACCTACTCTAGAGGATCTTGGAAAACCACAATTTCTTTGGTCTCTTTACCATTCTGGGGTGGGTTATAAACAAAAATAAGCCACACTAAAAGTCTTGAAAGCATCTTTGAGCGCTGACAGCACTTCCGCAGAAAAGTGTTGTGAATGAGATCTAGTTTGCAGAGACCACCGGATGAGAGAGGGGAAGACTCAGGTTAAAGAGACCTTTCCACATGCTGGTCATATGAGCTGCCAGATTCACTCAGCCAAAGGCCGGAGACAATAGATGCCACGGTAATTCTCTATTGAATGGGAGATGAGTGAAGCCTTTCTTCCTAATTTTATTATTATTTTTTCTTTTAGTAAAATCTTCCCTCTCTTCACCCCCTGCTGTCTTAACATGTTTATTCCAAATTGGCAAATCAGGCGATTCATGAAAATCTTTGACAGATCGTTTTGATTATTCAAGCAATCAGCAAAGCTGATGGAGTGCTTGGCTACGGGCAGACCCTTCCTTGTACACGTAACAATCACAGGCAGACCAGGAACGGAGATGAAATCTGTGAGGCTAAAAGATCACCAGAAGCTTGGTAGGAAGGCTTGAGAAGGCTGCCCATAACAGCAAATCTGACACTTGTGAAAAGAGATGTCTTTGTTCAACACAAGAATCACACCGGCCCCCATGACACAGGTCTCCCGTGGCTTTGATCACCTAGCAAACTGCTTCATGTACCAATAATCTGCTCATTGTGCAGGGCTTCCATATATTGAAAAGGTTTAATGTGCAATGGATTGTTTTTAAATCCTACAGTGTTAGCAGGAATGGCCCTGACAGATGGGATTGGATTGGAATCACAGACAGTAAAAGAGGGAGAAATCTGAAGAGATCATTCATTTTACATACGCATGTCATGTGGGACATCACCGGAGTCAAACGCATTTATTAAGTACCCACTGTGTGCCAGGCACTGTGCCAAGCACTGGGGATACAGAAAGAGGTAAAAAGCTTCAAAGCTAAGATCAGAAAGCAGATCCTCTGAGCTTACCACACACTGATTACACCTCACACAGCCAGGTCTTGCCCATCCCCTCTGATTCTCATAATCCTGCAAGGACACAAGAAAAATCTTCCAACTGCCTGCCGGACAAGATGAAGAAACAGGGAATGTTGCTGGGCAGAGTTAGACAGAGAGAGGTCTAGGTCCTCACGTCTTTGATAATTTGAGACCGATCTATTTTGAAGGCTTGGAGAACTCAAAACAGAACCGCAATCTGGCCCTAAAAATGCCAAGTAAAACAGACCTCTGCCACTTAGCAGAGCAGCACACATCCTCACACGTGGCCAATGAAGTCATTTGTTTTGCTTGAAATTGGCCACCATTGAGAAAGCATGGTTCCCACGGGCCATGTTCTCTGAAAAGTTGGAGGGGGGGGCGTGGGTCTCTGATGATATAGGGAACAGTAACTATAAGATGGAGGAGGGGGGATGTTGGTTACATTTGCTCTACTGTTTATTCTCTTTTTATTGTTTGCTTAAGAAAACTCTCTGGAGGGGAGGGAGTTTTAAAAGTCATTAGTCTTTTTAGTTTTCAAGGTTTAAAGAAACCTTTACCACCCTAAGCTTCAGCTCACCTTTCCAGGCATTCCACATTCTAGGCAAATGGACCTGCTAACTGTTAGCCAACCTCCACATTCTAGAACGTGACAGTGTCTGTTTAGCCCAGAGGGGCCCCCCTGGCTCTAGGAGACCCTCTTTTCTTTCAAAGCTCAGTAACTCCCCCTGGAAAGCCTTCCCACTCATTCCTCCTCACCCCAAGTTGTTAAGAATGGAGGGTTGCTATTCAGTTGGGTATGAAACATTCAGTTTGGCACCCTGTTTTTTTCCTCCTCCAAATTCAATACTGCAGATGGGAAGGAAAACCCAAATTCAAGAGCTGTTCTCTTCTCTGACACACACTAGTTTGCTACCCTGGGCAAGTCACTTAACCTCAAGGCTACGGTCAGTGCTTGGAGGGATACTCTGTGATTACAAGTTGTAGAAAGAATTCACCTGCTCAATAGCACAAGGAGTTTGCTCGGCAGGGAATTCTCCACATCCCTGAAATAACAGGGCTAGTTGCCACCCTCACCCAACAACTAATTCTCAATATTCACCATCAGATTCATGTAGATCCCCAAACATCCTCAACAACCCTATGGCTAGCACCCAAGACAAGAGCCCAGGGGGTCTGGATGAGTGCTACACAACGATATATTTTCTGGCTGCTAGTCTAGGGAACCAGGAACTGGAGAGAAGCCAGATCAGCCCATCCCTATCCCCAGTACCAATTGTAAAAATCTCACATGCCATGGAGACCTGGAATATTTGTCACTCTGTTCCTAAAGTATTCTTTTAGCAAAGAGGACATTGTGTTTCATTAGGAAATCATTTTAAATTGCTTAGATTCACATAAGCGCTAGAAATAATTTTAAATCCCATTAAGTCTAAAGCCTACTCAGGGTCCTGTCCCTCCCTGACAAAATAAAGACCACAAGAGTTGTTTAAAGTGTCTCATAGACACGATTGCTTTATTTTTTGATCCAAGCAAAAGATGATTCACCAAATCACTAAGACGTCATTACAATAATACAGACAGTCTTCATCTTCTGAGTCAGAGAGATCCTGGGTGGGAGCAGGACGCCATTGATCCATCTCTCCTTCGCGAGGTACTGGTGGAGGCACGTCAGCAAGTTCTTGGGGGGCTTCAGATGATACGACCTGGCTACATGCTACAAGGGAAACTGCAGAGTACGGGGCCTGTATATGAGGGCAGCTTTCGACGGGTAGGACAAAAGGACAGCTCCTTGGGAAGCGACGGTTCAAAGGAATGACAGTAAGGGGAAGCAAGGTGGTGATGGCTTCTAGAGGGTCCTGTCCAGCGAGTTCAGTGGCCAAGATGAGTTGAGCTGCTTTGCGGATCGCTGCCCAGCACACGTGCAAACAACAGAGGAACAAGATGAAAAGCATGTGGTACTCCAGAGCTTGCCACATGACGTCACATGTGTGCTTTTGGCAGTAGATAATCAAGATGCAGTATGACCATTGAGCCAAGGTGGATAAGGCGAGAATGGGTCTGCGGCGCAGGTACCTTAGATGTTTCAGCAGTTTCATGGTGGCGATGTAGGCTTGGTAGAAGACCACCAAGAAGACAGTCAAAAGCCAGGCTGACAGCAGATGGCATAGGTGTTTCAGAAAAAAAATGGCGGGACTCAGTACTTTGGTATACAGCATTACGGTCAGGATGACAATCATATTACGGTCTACTCTCGGGCCATGGGACCATAGGATAACTAGGATAGAGAGACTGTAAAAGGTCACAACTACCATGTTCTCGAGGTGATCCACATGAGGCATGAACATGGTTATCCAAAAGATCTTAAGGAAGCAGTAGGCCATGAATACCAGTAAATGGAACAACCTCCAGTTCAGAGAATTCAGGTAAAACATGAGTTCCTCTATCATCTTGACCGGAGGAGAGAGTAGCAAACACTGCAGCAGTCCTTTCAGTCAATGGGGTAAGCCAAGTAAGTGTTGACGTCACAGTTACTAGTATAGCGACAGCAACTTGAGGGGGAGGGGAAGATCACATTGTTTTTAAAGTGATAGCACCCCAGTATTGGTCACTCCCTCTGGGTGACTGGGCAGATCACTTCTCTGGGGCTAGATTTCTAAATTCAAAAAGTGAGGAACATTATCTTTTTCACTCCTAATTCTGGTATAAAGGTTCTGTGAGCCATTTAGCAGGTTTTAAGGATCATGTGAGATGTAGAAAACCTAGAGGGCCAGAGTGGAAAGCAGGAAATACAGTGGGGTGAACAAGGCCCTGGATTTGGAGTCAGAAGAGATATTCAGATATTGCTTCTGCTTTATTCTCTGGGACTTGGGCATGTTAACTAGCAGACACTTAGGTTATAGCTTTAAGAGGCTGTCTCCAGCATTCTCATGATTTGAATCCATTGTAACGTCTAAGTAACCCCCATGCCAACATTCTCGGATTGTGATCCAGTCCAACACACGGTTGTCAAGTATCTAGCTATATGTGTGTATATCCATATCCATATCCATATCCATATCCATATCCATATCCATATCCATATAGACATAGATATGTTATATGAAGCTGGCTATGAAAATATTCTCTAACCATAAAGGACTAAATAAATCTGAGGGAATATGAGCATAGTGAGAAACCTTCAGAAGCTTAAGGGAGACTTTCAGGTAAGCTATCTCTTAAGTATTACTCTGATACTAACCCATTATTCTCTACCATCACTACTACGCCCCATTTAAATCTCTGGGTTTATTTGGGAACCCTAGGCTTCCTTCCGCAAATATTTACTAGCCCTGTGGGATGCCTGGGCAAGTCACTTCCCCTCTGTGTTTCAGTCTCCCCATTTGTAAAACAGAAGACAAAATCAACATTTTCTGGGGTCTCTCTCGGCGCTACATCTCATTTTCCTTTGCTGGTCAAGAATTTTTTTGGTGGTTTTTTGTTTTTTGTTTTCCCCAAGTATCAGATGATAATTTAGTAATTACAGCTGTGCTTTACAAACAAGGTTTTCCTCTTTGGGGCATCACTGAACATTTTGGGCCTCTAACCTCAGGGGGACATGTTACCTCTTAGCAGACGTACTGAATCCAGAAGGCTGCAAAAACATATTGAGCTTGGTTGTCTTACAAGACCACGTGGCTGCTTCTTAAGCTGCTCTACAGCAACTCAGGGGTCTTGGGTCAGCAACTTGCTCTGGGGTCTTGGGTAGGAGGAAACTTGGATACCTCTGCTGATATCAGAAACATACAATACATAGCAAGTTGGGGTTAGGACCCAGACCTAGGGATTCGCAACAAGAAGGCACCTCGGGAACCATCTAGCCCAATTCCCTTATTAAGGGAAGGGACTTTAGGGGAGGGGAAGAGACTTATAATTCTAGATCTAGAGCTCAAAGGAAACTCAGAGGCCATCTTATGCAACCCCCTTATTTTACAGAGGAAGAAACTGAGGCCCAAGGAAGGGAAGGGGATCACTCAATTCCCACTTCCCCATCACCATAAAACAGGATTCTAAATGAAGCTCTTTGGTCCTCGGTTACCTTGACTTAGAACTTTGAAGGTAGGCCAAAAGAGGCACCTGTTTCTTGGCTAGTTTTTTTTTTTCCATATACCCTAGAGGCATGGTGTAACTGGGCAGCAATGACCTGGAATCAGGCTCTGTTCTGATTCTGATCCTGCCCCTGTCACGCCTCAGCTGGGTGATCAAGATAAGCCATTTCCCTCATCATTCTCATCTGCTCATCTATAACATGGAGATGACAGTCCATACATCTATATCATCAACAAGATCCCACCAAATGCCCATGCAATTGCCATTTCTGCTGTTTCACAATGCGCTGGGATCTCGATGATGGTCTACATTTTTTCCTTTTTGCCTCTCTAATGCCTTTTCTGTGAGGTTCTCCTAGTGATGAGCTGTTTACTTTGTCTTGTGACTTCTGATGACTGGGGGAGAGGGGGCATGGTCTTCTTGCTAAGCCAGAAGTGAATCACTCACCATCTACCAAAGAGTTAAGGTACCTCATCATTCTGATAAGCCTTCCTCTTTTAGGCCCTCAGGGCCACAGAGGGGAGAATTCAAAAAAGTAGGCCACAGACTGGACATAAGGATGAAAAATAGAATGAAGAGATAATACTCCGCTAGGGAGTATGGGCAAATGGGGTGATGGTATTGTCCTTGGATTGGGGAGGCCCTAGAGATAACAACAGGAAGTCCAGTTTGAGATACCTAACAGGTAGTTGGAGATGCAACACTCCAGTCAGCAGACAAGGTAGGACTTGATAAGGAGATAATGGAAATCAGCTGCAGAGAGACACTAATTGAATCCTTGGGAACTTGAGAAGATCACCAAATGAAAGAACACAAAGGGAGAAGACTACTGCAGGACAGCCACGGTGAGGAGGAGGATGGGAAGATCCCACAAAAGAAGCTGAGTAAGTCTGTGATGTAGGAGGAAAACAGAAGAAGGATGCCATGAAAACCCAACTACTTAATATCCCATTCAAACGACCATGCTAATTTCTAAAAGGAAATAATGTAGAAGATAACTGTATTATCTTCGATTCTATCTCTAGTATCACGGTTATACAACAATTCTTGACCTGGAGTCCGTGCACTTTAAAAATATTCTGATAAAGGTATTTCAATATAACAGATCTCCTTTGTAATCCTATGTACTGTGTATAACTCATTTAAAATATGATTCGGAAAAGAGGGTTGGCCAGACTGCCACAGTACCAGAAATCTTAAAATACTAGCTCAAGAGTTAGCAGAGAGCGCAAACTCTGCATTTTACAGAAGAGGAAAACGAGAACTTGAGAAGTAAAAGGATCTGGCCCACAATTAGGTTAGTGCAGAGGAGGAATTTGAATCCAGGCCTTCTGCCCCCAAACCAGCATTCTGCACTGCACTGTTTTGACTGCCAATACAGGAAGATGCAGAGGTCCTCAAAGTCTACTGTAGCAAAGGTCCATTAGGGAGAGTCAGGTGGGCAGAGCAGGCCCATTGGGAGGGAGACAGCTTGGCTTCAAGGCCTACAGGGATTCGTGACTCCACTTTGTGATAACCTCCCTGAACATTTGCACCTTCTGGCCTAACTCCTAGGCCCAGTTTTCACAAACCAGCTCGTGCCTTTGACTCCCATCCTGGATTGCTTCATGGATGAAACCATGACCATCATTTCTCCTCAGACTCTAAGTGACACAGGCCAGGACTCTCCAACTAAAAGTACCGGGGAGAGGAATAGGCCTACATCACCAATACCTCCTCCTCTCAGAACTCTGCACACAAAGGCTCTGGAAATAATATCAACTCATTGGAAAATTTGGGAGGGTCCTGAAAACTGGTGTGTGTGTGTGTGTGAGTGTGTGTGTAAAAATATCAAATGCTACCTGGTGCACGTGTGTTTGTCTCTAAGGTGTCTAAAAATATGAAATGCTACGTGCTGTGTGTGTAAGAATATGAGGTGCCAGCTAATGTGTGAGTGTGTCTAAGAATAACAAATGCCAGCTGCTGTGTGTGTGTGTGTGTGTGTGTAAGAATAATAGATGCCAGCTAGTGTGTATGTGTAAGAATATCAAATGCTACCTGGTGTGTGTGTGTGTTTGTCTCTAAGATGTCTAAGAAGATGAAATGGTACCTGCTGTGTGTGGAAGAATATGAGGTGCCAGCTAATGTGTGAGTGTGTCTAAGAATAACAAATGCCAGCTGGTGTGTGTGTGTGTGTGTGTGTGTGTGTGTGTGTGTGTGTGTGTGTGTAAGAATAACAAATGCCACCTGGTGTGTGTATGTATAAGAAAATAAGATGCCAGTGGGTGTGTGTGTGTGTAAGAATAATAGATGCCAGCTAGTGTGTATGTGTAAGAATATGAAATGCCACCTGGTGTGTGTGTGTA
>JAJPUD010015408.1:0-17084 GCA_023553655.1 Myrmecobius fasciatus
TTGTATAGTATTGGGATTAATTGTTCTTTGAATGTTTGGTAAAATTCACATGTAAATCCATCTGGCCCTGGAGATTTTTTCTTAGGGAGTTGGTTAATAGCTTGTTCTATTTCTTTTTCTAATACGGGGCTATTTAAATAATTTATTTCCTCTTCTGTTAACCTGGGCAATTTATATTTTTGTAGATATTCCTCCATTTCATTTACATTATCAAATTTATTGGCATAAAGTTGGGCAAAGAAACTCCTAATTATTACTCTAATTTCCTCTCCATTGGAGGAAAGTTCTCCCTTATTTTTGAGACTAACAATATGATTTTCCTCTTTCCTTTTTCTAATCAAATTAACTAAAGGCTTATCTATTTTGTTGGTTTTTTCATAAAACCAACTCTTACCTTTTTTTATTAATTCAATAGTTTTCTTATTTTCAATTTTATTGATCTCTCCTTTAATTTTCAGAATTTCCAATTTGGTATTTAATTGAGGGTTTTTAATTGGGTCTTTTTCTAGCTTTTTTAATTGTAAGCTCAGTTCACTGATCTTGTCTTTCTCTGCTTTATGCAAGTAAGCATCTAGAGATATAAAATTATCCCTTATAACTGCTTTAGCCATGTCCCACAAATTTTGGTATGTTGTCTCATTATTGTCATTCTCCTGAATGAAATTATTGATTGTGTCTATAATTTGTTCTTTCACCCATTCATTCTTCAGGATTAGATTATTTAATTTCCAATTAACTTGTTTTTTTTTAATTTAATTTAATTTAAAAATTTTTTTATTAATACTTTTTATTTGCAAAACATATGTATGGGTAATTCCTAAACATTAACCCTTACAAAGCTTTCTGTTATGAATTTCCCCCCACTACTCCCCACCCCTTCCCTAGATGGCAGGATATCCACTACATGATAATTATATTAGAATACTTAAGAAATCGAATATATGTATAGTTATTGCATCATTTTTTGTGCAGGAGAAATCGTATCTACAAAAAGAATAATCCGATAAAGGAAATAAAATGCAAGCAAACCTCAATAGAGAACATGAAAATGTTATATTGTGGTCCACATTTCACATCCCTCTCTCTGGGTGTATATGGCTCTCTTCACTGAACAATTGGAACTGGTTTGAAGCATTTCATTGTTGAAGAGAGTCATGTCCATTAGAACTGATCCTCATATAGTATTGTTGTTGCCGTGAATAATGATCTCCTGGTTCTGCTCACTTCACTGAGCATCAGTTCATGCAGGTCTCTCCGGGCCTCTCTGAAATCATCCTGCTGGTTGTTTCTTACAGAGCAATAATATTTCATTACATCCATATACCATAATTTATTCAGCCACTCTCCAATTGATGGACATCCATTCAGTTTCCAGTTTCTAGTTATTACAGAAAGGGCTGCCACAAACATTCTTGCACATGTGGGGCCCTTTCCTTCTTTTATGATTTCTTTGGGATATAAGCCCAATAGAAACACTGCTGGGTCAAAGGTTATGCATAGTTTGATAACTTTTTGAGCATAGCTCCAAATTGCTCTCCAGAATGGCTGTATCCGTTCACAGCTCCACCAACAATGCATCAGTGTCCCAGTCTTCCCACATCCCCTCCAACATTCATCTTTATTTTTTCCTGTCATTTTAGCCAATCTGACAGGTGTGTAGTGGTACCTCAGAATTGTCTTAACTTGCATTTCTCTGATCAATAGTTATTTGGAGCATCTTTTCATATGATTATAGTTTTAATTTCATCATCTGAAAATTGTCTGTTAATATCCTTTGACCATTTATCAATTGGAGAATGGCTTGAATTTTTATAAATGTGAGACAATTCTCTATATATCTTAGATATGAGACCTTTATCAGAATCCTTAAATGTAAAGATGATTTCCCAATTTGATGCTTCCCTCCTAGTCTTGTCTGCATTAGTTTTGTTAGTACAGAAACTTTTTAACTTAACATAATCAAAATTATCTATCTGGTGTTCAATTAAGAGTTGCAGATCTTCTTTGGACATAAATGTATTCCATCTCCACAGGTCTGAGAGGTAAACTAACTATCTTATGTTCTTCTAATTTGGTTATAATATCACTCTTTATATCTAGATCATGAGCCCATTTAGATTTTATCTTGTTGTGCGGTATTAGGTGTGGGTCCAGCCTTAATTTCTTCCACACTAGTTTCCAATTTTCCCAGCAGTTCCAATTAACTTGTGGTCTATTTTCTCCTGACCTTATATTACATGTGAGTTTTATTGCATCATGATCTGAGAAGGATGCATTTACTATTTCTGCTTTTCTGCATTTGATTTTGAGGGTTTTATGCCCTAACACATGATCAATTTTCGTATAAGTTCCATGAACGCCTGAGAAAAAAGTATACTCCCTTCTATCACCATTCAATTTCCTCCAGAGATCTATCATACCTAACTTTTCTATCCTTTTGTTTACCTCCCTAACTTCTTTCTTATTTATTTTGTGATTTGATTTATCTAATTCTGAGAGAGCAAGGTTGAGATCCCCCACTAGTATAGTATTACTATCTATTTCACTGCATCTCTTTTAGTTTCTCCTCTAGGAATTTGGATGCTATACCACTTGGTGCACATATGTTTAGTATTGATAGTGCTTCATTGTCTATGGTACCGTTTAGTAAAATATAATTTCCTTCCTTATCTCTTTTAATTAGATCTATTTTTGTTTTAACTTGATCCGAGATAAGGATTGCTTCCCCTGCCTTTCTTTGTTCACCTGAAGCATAGAAGATTCTGTTCCAGCCCTTTACCTTCACTCTGTATGTATCTCTATGTTTTAGATGTGTTTCTTGTAAACAACATATTGTAGGATTCTGGCTTTTAATCCAGTCTGCTACCCGCTTCCGTTTTATGGGAGAATTCATCCCATTCACATTCACAGTTAAAATAACTATATCTGTATTCCCTGCCATCTTATTTACCCAGAGTTATGATTTTCTCTTCCCTTTCCCCTCTCTCCCTCCCCCCCCCAGTACTTTATTTTTGATGACCACCTCCCACCAACAGTCCTCCCGCCCTTGAAATCCTTCCCTCCCCTTTATATCCTTTCCCTAATCCTTCTATTAATCTATCCCTTTCCTTTCCTCCTTTCCCTCCCGCCTTCCAACAAGGAGGTTCAGGCCTTTCTTTGAAGCCAAATGTGTCTGATATACTCTCTTAGAGTCCAATCTAATGAGAGTAAGTTTTACACAATACTCATCGCCTTCCCTACTTTCCCTCAATTATATCAGTTCTTCTATGTCTCTTTATGAGATTTTGCCTTATTTTACCTCCTTTATTTTTACTTTATTTTGGCTCCTTCCCTTCCCCCTTTTTCTTTTCAGTATGGTATCCCTTCCACCTCTAATTTCTTTTCCATTATTATCAAAGAAAAATCAAATTATACCCCCATTCTTTAACGTACCTATAGTAAAAATATAGTTCTCAAGATTTCTTTCCTTTTTACCTTTTTATGCATCTCTTGAGTTCTTATTTGGAGGTCAAATTTTTTGTTCAGATCTGGTCTTTTCATTAGAAATAGGTGAAATTCTCCTGTATCATTGAATAACCATCTTCTTCCCTGGAAGATGATGCTCATTCTAGCTGGATAACTTATTCTTGGCTGTAATCTAAGTTCTTTTGCCTTTCAGAATATCTGATTCCAGGCCCTTCGATCCTTTAATATGGAAGCTGACAAATCTTGTGTAATTCTAATGACAGTTCCTTGGTATTTGAATTGTTTCTTTCTAGCTGCTTGCAATATCCTTTCCTTTTTGCGATAGTCCTGAAATTTGGCCATGATATTCCTTGGGGTTTTACTTTTGGGGTCTCTTTCAGGAGGTGATCGGTGAATTCTTTCAATGCCAATTTTGCCATCTGATTCTAAAACATCAGGGCAATTCTCTTTCATGATTTCCTGGAAGATAGCATCCAGGTTCTTTTTTTCATCGTGGCTTTCAGGGAGTCCGATAATCCTTAAATTGTCTCTCCTGGATCTGTTTTCCAAGTCAGTTGTTTTTCCTAGGAGATATTTCATATTTTCTTCTATTTTTTTTATTTTTTTGTTTTTGTTTGACTGATTCTTGAAGTCTTATTGAGTCATTTACTTCTATTTGTTCAATTTTAATTTTTAAAGTATTATTTCCTTCATTTATCTTTTTTAGCTCCTTTTGTAACTGGCCAGTTGAATTTCTTGATTAAATGCATTCTTTTTCCATTTTGCCAGTTTTATTTTTCAGTGAATTTTTTTCTTTTTCCAATTCACCAATTTTGTTTTTCAGTGAATTGTTGTCTTTTTCCAATTCACCAGTCCTGTTTTCCAGTTTTTGATATCTCTGTCGCACTGATCTTAATTTATTTCCCCATTCTTCTTCTAGATCTCTTTTGAGATTCTTTATGCAATCTTCCAGGTAAGCCTTCTGAAAGGGAGACCAGCTTAAGTCCGCCTTTGTGGCTTCATCTGGGATTGTTTTGAGAATCTCAGGATCTGGGAACTGCTCTACTTTTTCTCCGTAAAAGCTGTCTAAGGTGAGAGCTCTCTTCTGCTTCTTACTCATGCTTTTGAGCTGAGGTATCAGTCACCAGCAGGGAATATTGACTCAGTGTCAATTTGCCCTGGGGCAGTTTGCCGAGTTGACTTCCTGTCTAAGGCTGGTCGGGCTAGATCTGCACTAGGATCATGTTTTCAGCTGTTCTCAATCCACCCTTTACCAAAGGCAGATCTGCCAAAGCACCTGCCCGCAAGCAGAGCAAAGTGGCCCAGGCGTCTCCCAGGGGCTTCCTGGGTGCCTAAAACCCACCTCTGTCTGACTTAAGCCCCAGCTGTGCGGCCAGGGGGCGATTCCCCTGAGGCTAACCTTCTCCGGAATTTTTTTCAAAGTAAATTGTTCATAGAATTGCGTTGTGGTCCAAGTGTTTGGTGGAGCCCTCACTCCACAACCAGTTCAGAGGCTCAATTTGTCTGGGTCTGAGGGAAGGTCTCAGGAGCTCACAGAGAACGCTGTCTGCAGTACACCATCTTGGCTCCGCACCCCGTTTCTCCTACTCCTTAATGAGAATAATCTCTTTACCTGCACACTTTATCTTATTTCCTTCTATCTTCTCCATTAACTGGTATTAGCAGTCATTCTCTGATTTATGAGACTTTTGATTGATACCTTTGCCTTCTTTGGGTCTTCCTATAAACTAGTTCTGTTTACAAAAAGCCTCCCTTTGTCTTCTGTTTATCCATCCAGCTGTGATCCTATCTTTTCTTTCTTGGAAAAAGTTGTCTATGTCTAATATCTATACTTCCTCACTATTCACTATCTTCCAAGTACTTATGGTCATTCCTCTACCTTCACCATTCTACTAAAACCATTCCCTCAAGGGTCACTAGTCAGTCAACAAACACCTATTAAGTGCTTACTTACTATGTACCAGAAACTGTGCTAAGTACTGGGAATACATGAAACAGAAAGTCAATCCCTGCAGTAATGGAATAGAAGACAACATATAAACACACAACTGAAATGAGAAGAGGTGGGGAGGAGTTAAGAGAAAGTAAGCAGGCACTGGGGCATGTAGAAATGAATCAGCAGTGTAGCATGGAAAGGACTGACTGTGGTTGGACTAGGTCTCTACCTTAAACTGGAGGTTCTGGGAGGCCTCAGGAGTGAGGAGTACTTCTAATGCTGTAAATAGTCCAGTGGTGAGAAGGAGCTTCTGAAGTAGAGTGGGTTTTATGGTATAGTAAGAAAATACCTATGGAGATGTGGTACTTGTGCAGCCAGGAAAGAGATAAACTAATCTACAAATCCAGTGACCTTCTTTTCATCCTCATATTGCTTGAACTTTCTGTGCTTTTTGACAAAACTGACCACTCTTCATATATTTCTTTAGCTTCAGGGGAAAAATCCCAAATTCTTTTTGTTTCCAATGGCAGTCTAATTATTTCTTCTCTCTCCTTGTTTTCTTTTTTGGCACCTTAAAGTGGCTGTTATCCAAGGTCTCTCATGGACCCTCTTTTTAGTCTTAATACTATTGTTTTTTACTTTATTGTGCATCCCAATGGCTTCAACTACCATGTCAAAGCACATGATTCCCAAATTATTTCCATCTCTGACTTCTTTTTTGATGTCCAGGTCCATGTTTTTACCTACCTTCAGGACTACTCTGCCTAAATTTCACACCGGAATCTCAAATTTTACATTTCTAAAACAAAAGATCATACTATTTTACCCCCTTATGAAAGCTGCTCTGCTTTATGACTTCACTCTTTTCTGTCAACTTCTTCTACTAGTTTTACCTTGTTTCTAATATTTACAATTTTGTGGTTATTTTTTACTTTCTTTTCTCTCACCGTGCCAATCCAACAACCAAACCTATAGATTCCAACTGATATTACCACAGTACAGGACCTTATTATTACCACCCTTCTGGACTATTTTAGTAGCTTCCTAATAGATCTTCCTGCCTTTATTCTCCCCTTCATATTGCTACAAAAATAGTCATTCTGAGAGGCAGAGCAAAGATGATAAAATAAATTTGAATAAACTCCAGCATAGAGTTCAAAGTCAAGAAATAATCTGGGAGAATGGACAAACAACAAAAAAACCCCAATCATAAAAATCTACTTTGGTGACAAGTTCACTACAAAAACTCAGAAAAAAAAATGATGTGAAAACATATACAACCAAACCTCAAAGAAAAATGCAAAAAATAATTTAAAAGTCAAGTAAGAATTGTAGAGAAAAATTTGATAAAATAAGTCAGATAACTGCAAGAAAATTTTGGTAAATTTTGGAAAAAATCTTAGTAAAAGAAGCACATTAAAATACTGAAGAAAAATCCTTTAAAAAGCAGAAATGAAAATATTATTATTTTGGGAGAAACAATCATCAAATTTCAGAAAGCCTAGAGAGACTTTCATGGACTGATGAAGTGAGTGGGACCAAGAGAACATTATACATAGCAACAAGATTATGTAATGATCAACTGTGTTGGACTTGGCTCTTTTAAACAATGAAGTGATCCAGGCCAATTCCAATGGATTTGTTATGGAGAGAGCCTTCTACATCCAGAGGGAGGACTATGGGGACTGAATATAGATCACAACAAAGTATTTTCACCTTTTTTTGTTGTTGTGTGCTTGCTTTTTTCTTTATCCTTTCCCCCTTTTGATCTGATTTTTTCTTGTGCAGTATGATAAATGTGGAAATATGTTTAGAGAACTGCACTTTTTAAACCTATATTGGATTGCTTGCTGTCTAGGGGAGGAAAGTGGGAGGAAGGAAGGGAGAAAAATTTGGAGCACAAAGTTCTGCAAAAGTGAATGTTGAAAACTATCTTTGTATGTATTTTGAAAATAAAAAGCTGCAACAAAGACTTGTCTCAAACCAGATCCAATTGTTCACTGAAGAAAACCATATACACCCAGAGAGAGGGAAATGAAATATGGACCACAACGTAACATTTTCATGATCTCTATTGACATTTGCTTGCATTGTGTTGCCTTTCTCTGATTCTTTTTTTTTAATTTTTTAAATTTTATTTGCATAACATATGTGTGGGTAATTCTTCAACAATAACCCTTATATAGCTTTTCGTTACAAATTTTTCCCCCAACTCCCCACCCCTCCCCTAGATGGCAGGATATCCACTACATGTTAATTATGTTAAAATATTGGCAAATCGAATATATGTATACATATTTCCAAACTTGTCATTGTTGTGCAATAAAAATCTTGTCTACGCAAACGATATATCAGATAAAGGAAACACAATGTAAGCAAACATCAATCAAGGAGTATGAGAATGTTATGTTGTGGTCCACATTTCACATCCCTCTCTCTGGGTGTATATGGCTTTCTTCAGTGAACAATTGGAGGTGGTTTGAAACATTTCATTGTTGAAGAGAGCCATGTCCATCAGAATTGATCGTCATATAGTACTGTTGTTGCCGTGTATAATGATTTCCTGGTTCTGCTCATTTCACTCAGCATCAGTTCATGTAAGTCTCTCCAGGCCTCTCTGAAATCATCTTGCTGGTCATTTCTTACAGAACAATAATATTCCATAATATTCATATACCATAATTTATTCAGCCATTCTCCAATTGAAGGGCATCTATTCAATTTCCAGTTTCTAGCCACCACAAAAAGGGCTGCCACAAACATTCTTGCACATGTGGGGCCTTTTCCTTCCTTTATGATTTCTTTGGGATATAAGCCCAATAGAAATGCTGCTGGGTCAAAGGGTATGCACAGTTTGATAACTTTTTGAGCATAGCTCCAAATTGTTCTCCAGAATGGCTGTATCCGTTCACAGCTCCACCAACAATGCATCAGTGTCCCAGCCCTCCCACATCCCCTCCAACATTCATCATTAACTTTTCCTGTCATTTTAGCCAATCTGACAGGTGTGAAGTGGTATCTCAGGGTTGTCTTGATTTGCATTTCTCTGATCAATAGTGATTTGGAGCACCTTTTCATATGACTATAAATAGTTTTAATTTCATCTGATTCTTTTTTTTTCTTGTAGATAGGATTTTTCTTGCATAACTTCTCAAGCATTTCAACATTATTAACATGTAGTGGACTTCCTGCCATCTAGGGGAGGGGAGGGGACTGGGGGTAAAATTTGTAATGGAAAGCTTTGTAAAGATCAATGTTGGGGAACTACCCATATATATGTTATACAAATAAAAAGCTTTAATAAAAAAAGAAAATAAAAAGCTATTATTATTGGAAAAAAGAATTGGATAAAGTTGGAATCTAGTATAATCATTCTGAAGAACATTTTGTAACTATGTCCCAAAGAGCTATAAAACTGAATTCCCTTTGATCCAGATATACCACAATAGGTATGTACCCCTAATAGATAAAAAAAATTGGGGTAAGGGACCTATATGGACAAAATTCACATAGAAAATCTTTTTTTGTGGTGGCAAAGACTTGGAAATTGAAGGGATATCTATCAATTGGGAAATGGCTGAATGAGTTGTAGAATTTTATGATTATGATAGCATAGTATTGTATCATAAAAATGATGAATAGGATGGTTTCAGAAAAACTGCAGAGACTTTTAAATACACTGTTGTAACGTGAAATAAGCAGAACCAGGAGAACATTGCATACAATAAGAGCAATGTTATAAAAATAATCAACTATTAAAGACTTAGCTATTTTGATCAAGACAAGGATCCAAGATAATTCCAAAGGACCAATGATGAAAAATGCTATTCACTTCCAAGAGAGAAGTGATGAACTCTGAATGCTGATTGGAGTACTTTTTTACTTTATTTTTTCTTCTTGTATGTATGTTTGTGTGTTTTCTTTTGCTAGAAGGGAAATATCTTTTGCATGACTTCACATACATAACTGATATCAAATTCTTGCCTTTTCAAGGGGTAGAGAAGAAATGTAAGATTGGGAAATAATTTTGAACTCAACGTTTAAAAATGAATTAAAAATGATTTAGGACAAGAATCATCCCTCCCGGCTAATAATCCTTCAGGAGGGGAAATGGACATTTAATGAAATATAGGACTTTTAGAGATTTCTGATAATAAGACTAGAATTGAATAGAATATTTGACATTCAAATAAAAGACCGAAGAGAAGTATAAAAAAGTAAATATGAAAGAGCAATCATAGGGGACTCAATAAATAAATAAAGAACTTTATCATCATTAGGGCATAGATATCTCCCAAAAATGTTGGGGTGAGAAAGAGGAATATACTAGGAGAAGGGAGAATAAAGAAGTAAAATTGAGAAAATTTTCTTACATAAAAATGTACACAGGGAAGTGCTGTTATAATGGAGGGGAGAATGGGGAAAGGAAGTTAGAGGGCAGTGCTTGAACCTCACTCTCAAAAAAGATGTAAAAAGGAAAGAACATATACATTCAGCTTGGTATAGAAATCTGTCTTAATCAATAGGGAAATAGGAGGGGAAAGGGCTGAAAAAGGGAGGATGACAAGAGAGAAGAAGAAAATAGGATAGAAGGAAATAGTTAGTAATCATAACAGTGAATGTGAATAGGTTGAACTAACCTATAAAACAGAAGCAGATGGCAGGATGGATTAGAAACCAGAATCCAACAATATGTTGAACAAAGCACTTTACATATATTATCTAACTCCTATGAGACAAAAGTTATCACTGTCCTCATTGTACAAATGAAGAAAATGAGAGAAGTTACTTGCCTAGGTCACACAACTAGTAAGGACTTGAATTCATGTATTCATAACAGTGTTATTTCTACTCCAATACCACAGTGTCTATAGTGGCAAGCTCTTAAGGAAGAAAATAGGACAACTGTGAAAGAGGGAGGAACAACAAAACTTGGCAATTGATTGGCTATGAAGGGGTGAAGGCAAGTGAACAATTAAAGGCTTATCAGTTAAAACTCACATGATTACTGGTAGGATGAGGGGCTCTTAACAAAAATCAAGATATTTATAGGAAGAGAGGCTTTAGGGGAAAAGTAGAATTATGTTGTGATCAGTTTGAGTAAGATGCCTATGGTACCTTCTTTTGGAGATGACCCATCAGCTGTTGGAACTGTAGAACTGGAGCTTGAGAGAAAAACTCAAGATCCATTTGAAAATCCAGTAGCTACACTGAGAAGGTCAATGCTGAGGAAATAATAATTGCTAACACTTTACATGTATTGTCTTCTTTGATTCTTTACCACAAACCTATTGTTGCTATCTTCATTTTATAGATGAAGAAAATAGAACTGAGAACAGTGAAGTAGTCACATGGTAAGCAAATGTCTAAAGTGATATTTACACCTAACTCTTGGCCTTGTAACTTTCTTATAATGTTTGGAATATCCCACTTATCATAAGCCAGAAGAGAATGTTAAACCATGGGAGAACAAGAAACCCTGACTCCAATTCATCAGTCTCCTTGTTTCCTAAATAGGGGACTGCCTTTAGCTTTACTGTGTTGGCTCTTTGTATTTCTCTAGGGAGATAATTTATGGGTGATGCTTTTCAAGGTAGAGTTGACATTGTTGTAATTTATGATACTGCATATTTTTGGATGGATATCTGGGGTTCAACAAGAGAAAGGAGTATACTAAATCCTCCAAGGCTGACTTTATACTACATTTCAGAATAGGCAATTTTCTAAATCAAAAGTTATTAGAAGGACATATCTGGAGATATTATTTACTATAATATCTTTTATGTCTGATACTTAACATGATAGTTTAAAGTGTTGGGTTTCCCAAGACAATCAGTCTTAATCTTTTGTGCCCTCTAGCACACAAAGTAATACTTTGAGAGAACCCTGTGACTTTCTTCTTGGAGAATTCTTCAGCCAATGAAAAGAATTTTTCTCTTTGAGCATCTTATCTAGGGTTGTCTATAAACTCAGAAAGATAAAGTTCTATATTTCACCATGAATCAGAAGCCATGTATTTGACAGCTTGCCTTTATATTTTGCTTGAAGTAATTTACCAACCAGGTCTTTTAGTGTTGTCAAAACCATTAAGTCCATTTTGAAGTCTTATGACACCTGTCTCTGGTGTGTAATTGATTGCTGCTGCTATTCCCCTCATATAGAAGACTTAGAAGAAACAAACCAGGTCATTGTAGTAAGTCCTAGAGACATGTTAATTTTTTTTTCTTTCTGCAGATGAACATCTATGGGTGCTTTCTCTTGTCTTTCCTACCTTTTACTACTTGATTCATGTCAACCAACATTTAAGAGACTTCTTTATGCTGGGTTTTGTGCCAGGTGCTGGGGATAGAAAAACAAAAATGCCCTGTGTTGGAGAGACATTATTCTGTTGTTAGGGGGATACAGGGTGAACTTAGCAGCTGTAAAATTTATAAATATGAAGCAATTTCTTGGGGGGGTGTTGCCATCTATATGAGCAAGTAATCAGTAAAGATATTAAAAGTTATTTAGAATGATTTGAAGAGAGAGTGCTTCTGGCTTTGTGAGGAGAGAGTAAGGATCAGTACGAGCCCTAGGTAGGAGGTGGTCCCTTGGCTGTACTCTTTTCTTATTTTCACCACCTTGGAATCCTATAAGATTCCAATCTTATAAGAGTCTCTGCTGTCTTCCACCATAGGGTGATCTTGGAGTCTAGTGTTGGGAAGAAGACTGATGGTTCATCTCCTCTGCTTTCATAGTGAATGATTCGTGGCAGACTATGTATGTGAACTTGTATGAGTTAAAAACTATAGCTCCAGTGGGTGTGATCAATGCTTTCTCATTACAAATGTGCCCACAGTAGAATCAATGGTGAAGTGGCCCATTGGGTGCCTGCTAGCAGTTTTCCTTATATGATTCTGAGGTGGTGTTACCCCTTGCTGTGCTGTGTCCCCCACATCACTTTGGAGCCTGGATCCTTCACATTGCACTATTAGTTTTGATAACCATCCCGTGCCAGATGGCATTTTGTCTGGCTTCCAGAACTGAGGAATATTGTGCCTCACTGCAGCTCAGATAATGAGGAGCCATGTAAGTTGAAGATGAGGTAAAACTGGAGCATCTGTCAAGCCTCTCGTGCCAAATTGGCTGTGCTGCCGACAAACTCATATTTCAACAAAAAGTTGAAGTGACTTGAGATTTGTGACAGAAATGGTTGCATTGGATAACAATGCTAGAGCAGATGTCCCAGGGTTCGGCCTTGATGTTTATTACTGTCTGTGAGGGATTTTGTGGAAAATAGACCTACCTGGCACAATTCTGGAGTGGTGTGTGTTCATTATAAAATTGTACTTTACAGAAAACAATGTTATAGGAAAGTTTGTAATTAAATGAGGGTTTTCCCCACTTGATCTTGTTTCTTGGACAAAATGTTCTTATTTCTTTTTTTCCCTTGCTCACCAGTCTAAGTTGTAGTAAGAAATAACAAATCTGATATAACTTGTATTATATAGTGGAGTGATATGCTTTGATAAGCTCAGACCTGGGAGGTAGCTTTGGGGATAGCAACTACACATATCTTAGTGCTGTGAAGGGGCCTCTCTTACTTGTGGCTGCGGGACACACTGATGAGGCAGGTGCTAATCTTTGGAATTCAGTATTTTTTACTGAAGCCTATGAAAAAAATGAACTTTGCTCTCTTCAGTGCCTTTTATTTCTTTTTTCTACATTGTAAATAACAAATGAAAACAAGAATTCTCATCAGTTAGTTTTTTAAAAAGTTATTGCATTTTTATTGATGCCTTTATGTTATTATAACATATTGATTTCCAAATATATTACTCCATATTTCTCCACCTCCTTGATGCATCACTTCTGACAAAGGTGAAAAAAAAGAAAGAAGGGAAAGCAATAAAGTAAAACTGACAAACACATTTACATCATATAGTGCCCCCATCTCTACTATGAAGGGAAGAAAATGTATCACTTCATCTCTAGTCAAATTTTGTCAAACATCCTCCTTTTTTACCCATCTTCCATTTGACTTGACTTATATGTTAGGGGAAGGAGAAATATAGAAAAATCAATAGATGGATATGTGTATATATATATGCATATATATGTACACACATATATATATAATATTTGTGCAGATGTGTATATATACATATATATATATATGCATGTATGCCATACCTTGTTAGAAAAGGATAATATGTATGTAGGTACATATTAGTTCCATATATTATGATATATTTTATATAGATACTATATATTGTTATGGGAGGTCAATCCATATATCCTTCCATATTATACATATATATGTTTGACCTTCCCTTAACAAATAAGCTGAGTCAGAATAGAAGATGAGTGAAAAGTACTATATGTAAGGTTGATTCTAGAAATGAGAAAATTTTATTTCCCATTCATTATATATATGTACTTATATACATATATGTGAACATATATGTATATATGAGAGAAAGAGACAGAGAGACACATAAACACAGAGAGAATGAAAGAATATATATGTGTTTTTAGGATTCATGATTGTAGGAGGAAAAAAAGAAAATTGCAAGTATGCATCTTTCCTATTGGTATCCTTTTCTAGCTTTGTATTGTTAGTCCTCCCATAAAATCAGTTTTTTCCAGTCACAATGATTCAAGGCCTTTTGAAAAAGGATCCTTGCTCTTTTAAAAAATATGTTTGTGATACATTTCGATCCTGAAGCAAAGTTAATGTGTTCTAGTATGGGAAAAGCTACTCCTTGCCTGCTTGGCATCATGCAGACAGGAATGCTTTTGGAAAGTAGCCCCCCCATTTTAGGTGCCACCACATGAGCATTCCATGAGGACAATTATTGTGGCTTGCAGGAGGAGGGAAAAATTTTTCCGAGTCTCATTAACAGCAATACTTTGTCTAGAGAAAGCGATTCTCTGCCAAGTTTGATGAATGTTAATACAAGCTTGCATGTGATAGGCAAAATGGTACAAATTCACCTTTGCAGGGGAGAAGATAGTTTAGTCCTCTCTGGTCACCTTTTCTATTGTTAGCAATGCTCTGGTGCTATATTTCTGAGTTCTATGGCTGTCTCTGCTGATGTCTGAGTGAATCCTTGAAGTGTTTAATTTCCAAATTAAATGGCTGCAGTTCAGACCTCCATACCTTGTTCTTATTTGCACATGCTTATAGCCTCAACTAAGAGAAGTTTGATGCTGAAATTCACATGATCATAGATTTCAAAGCTGAAAAGGAACCTCTAAATCCAGCACCTTCTTTTTAGAGATGGAACAGCAGAAACTAAAACCCACAGCAGTTGACTTTGTTCAAGAACACACAGAAAAAAAGTGGTAGAAGCAGATTTTCAACACAAGTCATCTTATTACAGATCTTACAGATATCAGTTATTTTAGCCAGTGGCCCATTTGGGGAAAGGACATAGACGTGAGGCATACCTCTTACTTGTTGCTACTACTATTTGTATTTGTCCTCAGTTGCATTTTAAAAATTCAATGCCAGTCAGCTACTTCTTGTAGGCCTCTAATGGAACTGGCAGTGCTAGGATCTCAAAATGCATGAATTTTGTAAAATAAATATGTGTGCATAATAAAAATCTGTGCTTCCAAGCTAAAGGTAGAGAAATAACGTGTTGCAAATCTAACTCGTGTTCCCTTTCACTTCACCTGAATGCTCAATGCTAGTATTTTTACTCATGTTTTCTCTCCATCCCAACTCCATGCTTTTTCTTCTTTACTTAATGAATTTTTTAAAAAGGAACTTTAAAAAATAGACAGAGGGGGGGTGGAGCCATGGTGGCGGAGATCAGACAGGATTCTCTGTAACCTCCTCTAACCTCCCCTCAAACCAACAAAATATGAAGCCTCTAGACTGATTCTGAAGCAAAAAAATCCACAATATCCGGAGAACAACACGATTCTAGAAGAAGATACTCTGGAAGAACCTCAAAACAGGTCTGTTTTAATGGGGCAAGGGGTGGCCTACTGAACCCAGACTGCAGCACAGGGAGACCGGGGCAGGGAGCTGGAGCAGGGAGCTGGAACAGGAGTCAGAACAGGAGTGGGAGCGTTGTGCTTTTCACACACCTGGGAGTCTTCTGCGAGCCTCTTGGAACAATTTGTCCTGATTGTGGGCAGGTGGTTTGGAGGGTCTGCCTTTTAAGGGGGATAGATTGTGAACCACTGAACCCCTGATGAGCATCGTAACTAGCTGCCATTACACAGCACCTTAATGCAATCAATCAAACAACAGGTCTGATCAGCACCAGAAATAATTCAATCAGCGGAGCTGCCCAGCCCTGACATAATTCAATCAGCAGAACTGCCCAGTTCCTGAAATAACTCAATCAGCAGAACTGCCCCAGGGCAAATTAAAGAAGCTGTCCCACCTTTGCCCTAAACAGACCTCACACCTTTAAAAAAAATGAATAAAAAACCAAAAAGAGCTCTCACCATAGACAACTTTTATGGAGAGAGGGAAGAACAGACCTCAAATCCTGAGGCCCCTAAAGGTAAAGCAACTCCAGAAAAAGCCCCAAAGAGAGACATAAATTGGTCTCCATGTCACAAGGCTTTCTTTGAAGATTGCATAAAAAATCTTAAAAGAGAGTTAGAAGAAACATGGGGAAACGAAATGAGATCACTGCAAAATAAAATAGAAAAAATGGAAAAAGAATGCAATGAACAAAAAGATGTAATTGGTCAATTGCAAAAGGAACTAAAAACAGTAACTGAAGAAAATAAGACATTAAAAATTAGAATCGAACAATTGGAAATTAATGACTCATCAAGACTTCAAGAATCAGTTGAACAAAAACAAAAAAATGAAAAGATAGAGAAAAACATGAAATATTTCCTAGGAAAAACAACTGACCTGGAAAATAGATCTAGGAGAGACAATCTAAGGATTATAGGGCTTCCTGAAAGCCATGATGAAAAAAAGAACCTGGACACTATATTCCAGGAAATCATAAAAGAAAACTGCCCTGATATTTTACACCCAGAAGGCAAAATACTCCTTGAAACAATCCACCGATCACCTCCTGAAAGAAACCCAAAAATTAAGTCCCCCAGAAATATCATGGCTAAATTCCAGAACTATCATACCAAGGAAAAGATATTACAAGAAGCCAGAAAGAAACAATTTAAATATCGGGGAGCTACAATTAGGATCACACAGGACCTAGCAGCTTCTACTTTGAAGGATCGAAGGGCCTGGAATCAGATATTCCGAAGGGCAAAGGAACTTGGATTACAGCCAAGAATAAGTTACCCAGCTAGAATGAGCATTATCTTCCAGGGAAGAAGATGGTCTTTCAATGATATAGGAGAATTTCACCTATTTCTACTGAAAAGACCAGAACTGAACAAAAAATTTGATCTACAAACACAGAACACAAGAGAAACATAAAAAAGTAACAAGAAAAAATAACTCTTGAGAACTATATTTATGTTATAGATACTTATAGAATGAGGGTTGATTTTATGAATTGATTATTACATTATGATTATGATATGATTACTGTGATTTTATGATTATTATCATATGATTACTGTGATTTTATGATTATTATGATATGTTTATTGTGATTTTATGAATCTTATGATATGATAAACTGAAAAAGAAATTAGAGGTAGAAAAGGGAAAACACTGGAAGAAGAGGAAAAGGAGGTAAAATAAGGGAAATTA
>JAJPUD010015408.1:17184-37516 GCA_023553655.1 Myrmecobius fasciatus
ATAATAGACGTACTTATAAGGAAACTGGAGGAAAAGGGGGGAAAAAGGGGGTGGGTGGGGCTCTAAAGGGGAAGGATTGTTTGAGGGAAGTGGTTTTCAAAAGCAAAATAGTAGGGAGGAGGGAAAGGGGATAAGAAAAAGAAAAGCATAAGCTAGGGTAAATAAGATGACAGGAAATACAGAATTAGTTATTGTAACTGTGAATGTGAATGGAATGAACTCTCCCTTAAAGCAGAAGCAGATAGCAGAGTGGATTAAAAACCAGAATCCAACAATATGTTGTATACAAGAAACACATCTAAAACATAGAGATACATACAGGGTGAAGGTAAAAGGCTGGAGCAGAATCTATTATGCTTCAGGTGAACAAAAAAAAGCAGGGGTAGCAATCCTGATCTCAGACCAAGTAAAAGCAAAGATAGACTTAATTAAAAGAGACAAAGAAGGAAATTATATCTTCCTAAAGGGTACCATAGATGATGAAGCAATATCAATACTAAACATATATGCACCAAGTGGTATAGCATGGAAATTCCTAGAGGAAAAGTTCAGAGAGATGCAAGAAGAAATAGACAGCAAAACTATAATAGTGGGGGATCTCAACCTCCCTCTCTCAGAACTTGATAAATCAAACCACAAAATAAATAAGAAAGAAGTTAAGGAGGTAAACAAAATGTTAGAAAAGTTAGGTATGATAGATCTTTGGAGGAAATTAAATGGAGACAGAAAGGAGTTTACTTTTTTCTCAGCAGTCCATGGAACTTATACAAAAATTGACCATGTGCTAGGACACAAAACCCTCAAAATCAAATGCAGGAAGGCAGAAATAATAAATGCAGTTTTTTCAGATCATGACGGAATAAAAATCACATGCAATATAAGGCCAGGAGAAAATAGACCAAAAACCAATTGGAAACTAAATAATTTTATCCTAAAGAATGAATGGGTGAAACAGCAAATTACAGACACAATTACTAATTTCATTCAAGAGAATGACAATAATGAGACCACATACCAAAATTTGTGGGATACAGCCAAAGCGGTAATAAGGGGAAATTTTATATCTCTAGATGCTTATTTGCATAAAATAGAAAAAGAGAAAATCAATGAATTGGGCTTGCAACTAAAAAAGCTAGAGAAAGAACAAATTAAAAACCCCCAATCAAATACCAAACTTGAAATCCTAAAAATAAAAGGAGAGATTAGTAAAATTGAAAGTAAAAAAACTATTGAATTAATAAATAAAACTAAAAGTTGGTTTTATGAAAAAACCAACAAAATAGATAAACCTCTAGTTAATTTAATTAGAAAAAGGAAAGAGGAAAATCAAATTGTTAGTCTCAAAAATGAAAAGGGAGAACTTTTCACCAATGAAGAGGAAATTAGAGCAATAATCAGGAGTTACTTTGCCCAACTGTATGCCAATAAATTTGATAACCTAAGTGAAATGGAGGAATATCTAAAAAATAGACAGAGGATTAGATACTGTGCCTGTGATTTCATTGGTATGGTGAACTTCTATATGAGGAAAATCTTTTTTTGCCAGTGTAGGGTAGTTCCTTCTCTGTTCCTGAGACCGTTCAAGAGCTACCTAGACTTCTGAGAGGTCACACAGTGAATATGTATCAGAGGCTTGACTTGAACTGATTTTTTTCTGGCTCCAAAGCCAGCTCTTTATTCATTATGCCATAGTTGCTGTTTCAAAAAGTACTGAGGCAATTGCTAACAGCAAAGAGAGCCCATGCTGCCTAAGATGTATGGGATCTGGGAACTCTAACTATTTCCCAAGAATATTTGCATTATATTGTAAAGGAGCTGAATCCAAATAAATAGTCATGTCCCACTGGACTTGTCTCTGGCTCCATCTCAAATTACTTTGGATTTTGTGGATGGGATGTAATCAGAGCATAGATTTAGAGGTTCTTTTGTACAATCTCCTTATACTACATCTGTAGGTAAGTTTACTGGCTGGATTTCTTTCTTAAGGACCATGCCTTAAACTAAAACCAATCTGATTCTCAATGGCCACTAATAGGTCCTAGGCCAAACCTCATTTGGTCAATATTTGGGTCCCAAATCACTCAGATTGAATGTCAATAGCAGTCATTTTAGCTTTGGTCAGAAACCCTGAGGGTCATCACTTCCCAGATAGATTTATTTATTTAGATTTTTTTTTTGGTTTAGGTGAAAGAGGAGATTCTTTGCCTCCACTGCAACATAACCTTAATCACTGAATGGGGGTGCAGCCTCAGTAAAAGTGAGATTTGTGGAAGAGCTGATCTTAATAAGGCCAAGGTTTCCCATTTCATCCAGGGCCATCTCTGGTTGTCTTGATCTATATCTGGCCATTGGACCTAAATGGCTCCAGAGGGGAAAAGTGAGGCAAGTAACTTTTCCCAGCCCTCTCTCACTCCAATCCAATTCATTTGCATGTCATGGCATTACCTCCCTGATGTCACGGGCCCCCTCGAGAATGAAGCACAAAAAAAATCTTATGCTAAGCATGAGGAAACTGAGGACTCAGAGAAGTTAGGCCATATGGTTCAGTGACAAAACTTCTTAAATCTAGAATTCAAAGCTAGCACTCTTTCCCCTGAGTTTCATATTTCTAGCCTAGAGTCTTACTCTCAGATGTCTTTTTGGATGGTAAAAAGCTCTAAGTGCATACAAGAAAAAAATTGAATTTCATCTGCATATTTAATATATCAGCCCAGTACCCTCTTGGTTGTGAATGTTTATTCACATTTGGGGGTTGAAAGCCAAAATTCATGTCACTTCCTCATAACTGTGAATGTTTATTCACATTTGGGGTTGAAAGCTAAAATTCATGTCACTTTGTCATTTAGAAAGAAATACTACCATTGGTGATGCATGTATCTGTCAGTTACTCTTAGTAATCTGGTACTTTCATGATTTTGTGATCTTATCTTTTTAGATACTTGGCCAACAAGTATCTTGACCTGTCTATCCTTGCTTGTGTTGTGTGAATCTCATCCATTCCTTTCATATGGTCATCCTGGGGATGACCCAATGTACTCTGTGGGACTGTGACCCTTACCCAAATTAAAATCAGAGACCCTTGAAATAAAAAAGCAAAAAAAAAAAGATTTATTATGATCTGAGGATAAAGGGCAACTCCCAACAGATAAGGTGTCAGTAGAGGAGTGCAAAGCACAAGATTAAATAGACCTGAACACAGAAGCTCCTCCCCCCCCAACCTTTTCTTCCATTGTCTGGGGAAGTCCAGACTTACACTCTAAATGTAGAAGTCTATCACAGAAATAAAAGAATATTAGTAAATAAAAAAAAACTCTTAATTCAGATTTCCCTAGAAAACAAGCAGATATTCTTAGATAAGAGAATTCTGTAACCTGAATTCCCAAAGCCATCATCATCTTTAAAAGAAGTACTTAAATGCTAATTAAGGGGGGGGGACAGAAAGGGAAATGTTCATCCAAGACAAATGAATATCTGCAGCTTTTTAGTTATAACTCAAGCTGTCATTGTAAAGTCTCAAGTCACAATTAGGGCCTAGTTTAGGGTCACATTACCATGAGAGAGAGGTCTTCACTCAGAGTATCCCATTCAGTACTGAGACCCATACTTGCTTTCTTTTGACTTTGTGAGGGTATGAGTAGAGCATAACTATTATAAGCAGTCTTGTCAAACTCGAATAGAAGTAGAGGCCATTAAACCCTATATAATGATTTTAACATTATCTGTGTCCTACTGTATTTTTATTTTATCAAATATTTCCCAGTTACATTTTAATCTAGTTCTTGACAGGCTTAGGAGTTGCAGTAAACTATATTTAGCGTCTTGGATACTTCTGTACTAGGTTGTACCTTATTCTCACTAGGTATCCAGTTCTTTTTCTTTTTTGTTCATGTTTCATTGATAACTTCCTAAGAATTATCATTTTTATCACCGTGGCAAATTTCATGAATTCAGGTTCAACTAAAATATAGTTTGAATTACTAGCATGTGTAGAAATTAAGTGGTACCTAGTAGAGGTGTAGAGGGCTTGGTTTAATAAAAATACAAATGTCTTATAATTAACCTCATAATTATTTATGAACAAGTATTTTAAAGGTCTTGAGGATACTAGAAAATAGGATTGGATGGTTAAGCCTTTTCCCTAGAATCTTAATTACATTTTTCATTTATACTATATAAAATTGGCTTTATTGAAGAGGTAAACTTCAGCATGTTCTCTATTGAAAATAAGCATAAATTCCCAAATTAGTGATAACTGAGTCCACAATATGCTTAACAAAGTAAAGTGGATTATGAATGATTGTAGTTAAATGAAGAACTGAAGTTGAAGATCATCCAAAAGCTAGGGAACTAACTACACAGGATGATCAGGATCAGCCCGAAACACAGTGCAAAGAAGAAATGACAATGTCAAAGAGATTCAAAAATGTCATCATAGAGATGTATCTGTGAGAAGTTGTGCCAGAGATGTGGCAATATTGATAAAAGAAGAACAGCACAGACCTTGATTGGTATCCCCGCAATTTCAAGGAAACCTAGAAGCACATTGGAGCAAGCCCCTGAGGATAATATATGAACATTATGTGTCCTTTTCCCCTTCTGCGTTTCAATCCTTCAGGAGCTCTACCTTCATGAATTGGTTCACTTTCTATCTTCTGAAAGAATCATTTCC
Source organism: Myrmecobius fasciatus (assembly GCA_023553655.1). Classification (NCBI taxonomy): domain Eukaryota; kingdom Metazoa; phylum Chordata; class Mammalia; order Dasyuromorphia; family Myrmecobiidae; genus Myrmecobius; species Myrmecobius fasciatus. Next base: position 21,854 of record JAJPUD010015408.1, read on the forward strand.
CTATGCTGCTCCCTTTGCCCCCAGTTATTTCTAGTCAGAGGATCTGGGTTCAGATTGAAATTCTTACTTTCTGTGTGACCCTGATTAAGTCATCTCCCCCCTTCCAGATCTAAGTCTGATTGTATGCTTCTGCTTATCTGTATACATGAAGCTTTTTCCAAGTAGAAGGTAAACCCTTGGAGGCCAGGGCTTATTTTTGCTTTTGAATCCTCAGAACCTTGCACGGTACTTTGCACATAATAGGTATTTCTAGATGCTTGGATAGGTTGAGATGTGTAGCACTGGCTGCAACAATCCCCTTGATGATTATGATGAGGCTCAGGTTAAGTCTAAATGATCGGGATTTTTTTTGTGCTACATGTGTGCTGATGAGCTCTTCTGGGATTCAAAAGACCTTGAAAGTTGTTTACTTTTTGTGCCTCCCTGCAAGTCACAGCCCCAAAGGGAACTTGACTGAATGAAATGACAGGGTTCTTCCAAGACTACTCAGACTATTTGTGCTCTTCTGAGACCTTTTCCCTCATCTCTGTCCTTTACAATGTCCTTTCCTATTTAAGGAAGGAAAGTAGACTAATTCAAATAAAGGCCACAAAGGACAAATTGGGAATGATATCACATCCAAGGTGGGGAGAGGGCACATTTCCTTTAATGTATATTTGATCAGGGTAAATGCTCAAGTCTTTGCATTTTATTTCACATAAAGATGGGCATATGACACAGAAGGAAGGACAACTCCAGCCTCATTTCAATTCTAAGCAACTGAATATTGTGCATAAATGTAAAATCAGACTCTGAAGTATTGTTTCTGCAAGACTGAAGGTGGCTTGGCAAATAGACAAATAGAAAACAAATTAAATTTCAGGTTGAAAGAAATTCCATAATTCACATCATGGCCAACAGGAATGTATTCCAAGAGAAATAGCTCAGCAAAAGGAAGACGTTGGAAGAAGTCCATGACTTCTCCAGAACTGTTAGTTCTCTCAAAGCAACTTCACAGGCTACAAGGGATCCCCCACCCATCAGCTGAATGAGATACATTAATGATCTCTCAGAAACAGGATTAAAAGATTGAATTGCTTAGCAGAGCTCAGTGGGAATTTGAACTTGGCAGTCAGATTGAGTTACTGATAGTAACTGAATATTCATTATTAAGCAAACCAGTGTGGTGTAGAGGATAGAAAGCTGGTCTTCGAGTTACAAAGACTTGGAATCAAATCTTGCTTCTAATGCATACTGGCTGGGTGACTCTGGTCAAGTCAGCTAATCTCTCAGTGAACCCAGGCAACTCTGCAAGGTAACAGATTCTCAATTGAGTAGACAGAGTTTCTTCACTGGGGATTCCCTGGACCAATGAAAACACAGCTCCAGACCAAAAAAACAAACAAACAAACAAACAAAAACAAAACCATGAAATACATGATTGAGCAGCTACTATGTGCCAGGCACTGTGTTACCTACTATGAATATAAGGGCAAAGAATTAAACAATCTCTACTTGGAATGAGTTTATATTCAAATTGGGTTGGCTACAAGGTCATTAAAAATTTGTTCTTGTTTTCAGTTTGTCTGATTCTTCATGACACTGTGGACCATGTCCACAGGCTTTTCTTGGCCAAGATACTTGAATGGTTTGCCATTTCCTTCTCCAGTGGATTAAAGGCAAACAGATTGTGACTTGCCCAAGGTCACCAAGCTAGTAAGTATCTGAGGCTGGATTTGAACTCAAATCTTCCTGACTCCAGACCATTTTATCCATTGAGCCACCCAGCTGTCTCAAAAAAATTTTGCACCACATAAATAAAAAGTTAATATAAATATACACGTAGTAGTTAAATAAAAGGTAGTTAGGGAAGGCACTATCTGTTGGAGAGATTAGAAAAGGCTTCCCATAAGATGGTGCTTAAGCTATGATATAAAGGAAGAAGGGGACTCTGTTAGACAGAAGTAAGGCAAAAGCAACATTTTCCAGGCATAGGGGATAGCCTCTGGAAAGTTACAGAGAGAGCAGTGTTATGAGTGAGGAACAGAGAACCCCAATTTGACTAGATTAAAGAGTTGGGTGATGGAGGAATGCCAATGACTGGAAAAATGGGATGGGAGAAGGTTGTGAAGAACTTTAAACACTAAACAAAAAAGTTTATATTTGTCCTAGAGGCAGTAATATAAGTCATTGAAGTTAACTGAGTAGGTAAGTCACATGGTCAGATCTGCCCCAAAGGAAAATTACTTCACCAATAGAGTATAGGATGGATTGAAGTGGGGAGAGATTTGAGTATGTAGCAGTAATCTGTTTGAGAATTGTTGCCAGCCTTAAGGTGGTATCTGTATAGATAGATGGGGTTGGATATGGGAAATGTGGAGTTGGAAATGGCCAGATTTGACAAATGATTCAATGTGTAGGATGAGGAAGAATACAGTGAAGTATAATACCAGAGTTATGAACCTAGGAAACTTTGGCCTCAATAAAATAGGGAAATAGACAAATAAACATCTTTGAAGAGGGAAGAATTTTAAGGAAAATAATATGAATTCGGTTTTGGACAAATTAAGTTTAAGATGTCTCCTGGACACAGAGTTGAAATGTACAGCAGGTAATTTATGATTAGAATATGAAGCTCTTGGGGGATATTGGGAATAGAGATAGAGATGTGAGAGACTTCTGCTTAGAGATGATAGTCAAATTTATGGAAGCTGATCAGATTACTGAAAAGAGAGATAGACACACACACACACACACACAGAACAAAAAGAGAAGAGGGCTCAGGAAAGAACATTCATTAAACAAATCAAAGTTAAAGGATACAGTGTAGATGATGAACCAGGAAAGGAGATTGTGAAGGAGCAATCAGACAAGTAGGAGGTGAAAAAGGAGAGAGCAGTGGCATGCAAACTCAAAGAAGACAAAATATTCAAGAGGAGATGGTGATTCCCAGTGGCAAATACAGCAGCTAGATAAAGAAAGAGGAAGACTGAGAAGAAATCATGAGGTTGAACAATTAAGAGAACACTATTAACTTCTGGAAGAAAAATTTGAATTGACTGATGATAAAACCAGATTGTAAGGAATTGAGGGGGAAGTGAGAGAAGAAGTAGAGGCAGCAAACAGCTTTTTTTCAGGGAGTTTGGTTGAGGAAGAAGAGAAAAGTTTTGGGAGATGGCAGAGTGTAGTGAGGAGTTGGTAGGTGATACTACAATGTATAGAGCATAGGACCTGGAATCAGGAAGACTTGAGTTTCAAATGCAACCTCAGACTCTGACAAGCTGTGTGACTCTGGGCAAGTCACTTCACCTGTTTGCCTCAGTTTCCTCATCTCTAAAATGAGTTGGAGAAGGAAGTGGCAAATCACGACAGTATCTGTGCCAAGAAAACTCCAAATGATGTCATGAAGAGGCAAACACAGCTGAAATGACTCAACAACAATAAAGAGTCTAGTAAAGGTTACTTATTTTTAAGATAGGGAAGTATTTGGGATCCTTAATGAAAGGAGAGATGTGTCCAAACTGATCAAAAAAATACACTATCAGAACAGCTCACACTTGGTATTTTTCTTGTCTATTTCCTTTGTTCCATTCTTGCCAGCCTTAGTTTTTTAATGACATTTTGTGAATGTGTCCATAAGAATTACTTACGCTGATAGATTTGGACCAAAAGTACTAATTCTTTTCTTTTCTTTTCTTTTTTTTGGTATATTCAACTTAAACAAAACAGACACCATGTAAATCAGGAACCTGCTACTTCAGTAGGATAAATTGAACAGAAGGTTGCTATTTGGAGACAATAAAAAGATCTCACATATTTAGAGAAACACAGCCATATACAGCAAGACTCTGTCTAGCCTTTCATTTAGGGTTTCTAAAGGCAGTCCTTGCAAACATATTTTTCCTGCTTACAGTTTTTAAAGCCACATTTCAGTGAGACTATCTTGCAGGCATTGTCATAGAATAAAAGTTCTCTAATTCCAAAATGATGCTCATTAAAGTAGATATTGAGTGCCATCCTACTTTGCACTAAGTGCATTCTGGTGCTATAAAGTGGAATTGAGAATGCCTCACTTCCCTGGATAGTCTTGCCTCCAGCTAGCCATCAGCACACTGGAAGGTATGATGTCCTAAAGGTTTACCCAGCCTGCCTTCTGCTAAGTAGACCTGGGGAAATGTGGGACAGAAAAGCTACATATGCCTTAGCTGGACTGGAGGGTTGTTTACCTTCCTGAGGACAGAGTGATTAGAAAAAGAATAACCCAGACTACTGATATCACCATATCCTGGGAAAAATCCCAACTTGAAATGTCAAACTCCCATTATTCTGAGGCTCATAAAAGTAAGTTCCTAATGCCCAAAGGGATATCAAACTATACCCTTTGATCTGGCCGTGTTTCTACTGGGCCTATATCTTTTTTTTTAATTTTATTTTTTTATTAATACTTTTTATTTGTAAAACATATGTATGGGTAATTCCTAAACATTAACCCTTACAAAGCTTTCTGTTACAAATTTTCCCCTCTACTCCCCACCCCTCCCCTAGATAGCAGGATATCCACTACATGATAATTATGTTAGAATACTTAAATCGAATATATGTATAGTTATTGCCACACATCATTTTTTTGTTCAGGAGAAATCGTATCTATAAGAGAGAATAATCCGATAAAGGAAATAGAATGCAAACAAACATCAATAGAGAACATGAAAATGTTATGTTGTGGTCCACATTTCACATCCCTCTCTCTAGGTGTATATGGCTTTCTTCACTGAACAATTGTAATTGATTTGAAGCATTTCATTGTTGAAGAGAGTCATGTCCATTAGAACTGATCTTCATACAGTACTGTTGTTGCTGTGTACAACGATCTCCTGGTTCTGCTCATGTCACTCAGCATCAGTTCATGCAAGTCTCTCCAGGCCTCTCTGAAATCGTCCTGCTGGTCGTTTCTTACAGAGCAATAATATTCCATAACATTCATATACCATAACTTATTCAGCCATTCTCCCATTGATGGGCATCTACTCAGTTTCCAGTTTCTAGCCACCACAAAAAGAGCTGCCACAAACATTCTTGCACATGTGGGGCCCTTTCCTTCTTTTATGATTTCTTTGGGATATAAGCCCAATAGAAACACTGCTGGGTCAAAGGGTATGCACAGTTTGATAACTTTTTGAGCATAGCTCCAAATTGCTCTCCAGAATGGTTGGATCCATTCACAGCTCCACCAACAATGCATCAGTGTCCCAGTCTTCCCACATCCCCTCCAACATTCATCGTTATCTTTTCCTGTCATTTTAGCCAATCTGACAGGGGTGTAGTGGTACCTCAGAGCTGTCTTAATTTGCATTTCTCTGATCAATAGTGATTTGTAGTACCTTTTCATATGATTATAAATAGTTTTAATTTCATCATCTGAAAATTGTCTGTTCATATCCTTTGACCATTTATTGATTGGAGAATGGCTTGAATTTTTATAAATGTGAGACAATTCTCTATATATCTTAGAGATGAGACCTTTATCAGAACCCTTAAATGTAAAGATGATTTCCCAATTTGATGCTTCCCTCCTAATCTTGTCTGCATTAATTTTGTTAGTACAGAAACTTTTTAACTTAATATAATCAAAATTATCTATCTGGTGTTCAGTTAAGAGTTCCAGATCTTCTTTGGACATAAATTTATTCCATCTCCACAGGTCTGAGAGGTAAACTATCCTATGTTCCTCTAATTTGGTTATAATATCACTCTTTATATCTAGATCATGAACCCATTTAGATCTTATCTTGGTGTGCGGTGTTAGGTGTGGGTCCTCCCAAAGAGATCTTAAAGGAAGAAAAGGGACTCACATGGACAAAAATGTTTGTGGCAGATCTTTTTGTAGTGGCAAAAAACTGGAAACTGAGTGGATGCCCATCACTTGGAGAAAGGCTGAATAAATTATGGTATATGAATGTTATGGAATATTATTGCTCTGTGAGAAACGACCAGCACGATGATTTCACAGAGGCCTGGAGAGACTTTCATGAACTGATGCTAAGTGAAATGAGCAGAACCAGGAGATCATTGTATATAGCAACATCAATATAATACAATGATCAATTCTGATGGACATGGCTCTCTTCAACAATGAGATGACTGAGGCCAGTTCCAATGATCTTGTGTTGATGAGAGCCATCTACACCCATGGCTCTCATACACCCAGAGGAAGGACTGTGGGAATTGGGTGTGGATCACAATGTAGCATTTTCACTCCTTTTGTTGCTTGAATTTTATTTTCTTTTTCATTTTTTTTTCCTTTTTGATTTGATTTTTCTTGTGCAGCAAGGTAATTGTATAAATATGTATGCATATATTGGATTTAACATATATTTTACCATGTTCAAAAAAATTGAATTCCTTTTGGGAATGGGAGGCAGGTGAGGGTAGGACAACAAATACTTTTTTTTCTACTCAAGTATTTTTTAAGTTCTAGTTAATATTAGTGAAAATCCTTTTAGTGCTTTAAGGTTTGTAACAGTTTCCCCATTACTACAGCAGGTAACTAACATTAATCATAATAGCGAACATTGATAAGGTGCTTACTATGTGCCAGTCCCTGAGCTAAATGCTTTATAATTAATTTAATCTCACAGCACCCACCCTGGTTGGTAAGTGCAGTTATGTCCATTTTATTTTGGGGGAAACTGAAGCAAACAGAAGTTAAATGACTTGCCCAGGGTCACATAGCTAATAAGTATTTAAGGTTGAATCCAGCCTTTCTGGAAAGCATTTTGGAACTATGCTAAAAAAGTTACTCAATAATGCATTACCTGTGACTCAACTATACCACAATTAGGCCTATACTTCCAAGGAAAAAGGAAAAGACATAGCAAAATTTTTATAATTGTTCTTTTCCTGATAGACCCAAATTGGAAACTAAGGAAGGTGTCTTCTTATTGGAAAATGGCCAAATTGTCATACACAAATCTAAGGCAATATTATTGTGCCTTAAGAAATGATAAAATAGGGGCTGCTAGGTGGCACTGCAGTGAATAGACCACCAGCTTTGAAGTCAGGAGGGCCTGAGTTCAAATGTGGCTTTAAACACTTGGCACTTAACTACCTGTGTGATCCTGTACAAGTTTCTTTATCCCAATTGCCTCACAAAACAAAAAGAAACAAAAAAGAAATGACAAAATAGACAATTTCAGAGGAAACCTGGATAGATTCTATAAAATGATATAGAGTAAAGTGAGCAGAAACTGGAGGACAATTCATATCGTGATACCAACATTATAGAGAAAAATATTTATGTAAGACTTTGGAGCTCTGATCAACACCATAGTAAGATACACATACAGAAGAATGAAGATAAAGCATTACCATTCATCTCCTGAGGAGAGGTGATGAATTTAAAATAAAGACATTTATTTTTAGATATAAGATAATATGGAAATTTATTTTTCAGACTATGTAGCTATATACTGAGAGCATTATTTTTCAGTTTTGTTTTTTTTTAATATGCTCAGTGAGGAGGTGAATAGCTGAAAGGAGAGTGTCATTTAAAAAATGTTTGCAAATTTAAAAAACTAAATTACTTTAAAGTAAGGAAGTATCCTTAAACGTATAGATTTCAGCTCCACAGACATGAGTGTGGTAATGGCAAATCTCTTTCTAGGAGGAGAAAAGGTCTCTATCATCTTTAAGGGTACTAATTTTCCTCCCCAGAATTCATTTTGAATATACACAGTAAGTCTGGGAGCCATTTCATTTATAGAGCTTCTACTTCTACATTCTGCCTGCCAGAATTCTGTTCAGAGGAGGTCATAGGCTCATAGAATTGGAATGAATCTTAGGGATCATCTGGCCTGATCCGCTCATTTTAGAATCAAGATAACAGGCATCAGGAGATGTGAAGTTATTTATTCAGTCACATGTACACTAAAAAAGAAAAGAGTGAATTATAAGCCAATCTCTGGATTCCAAATCTAATAGTCTTTTGATATCATCTCTCCCAATCATTCTAAGTCATACCAGGCTAGTAGTTATACTTATCACCTACATACAATCATATTTTTATTAGTCTTCATTATTTTCTTGATTAACAAATATACATCCAATTCTGACCCAGTTCTGGGTTGGTTTGTTGAATTTTGACATCAGTTTTCCCATGTCATTATTTGTTATTTCAGTGGGGCCTATTTTTGCTAATATGTACAGTTTTCTTATAACTAAGGAGAACATCCCTTCTTGGGAAAATTTTCAAAATCTTATTTGTAATGCTGTTTGGTCTGAGTTAGTGCTTGGTAAAATCAGAAATTGCATTGCCTTTGAAATTTCGTAAAAGATGTCTCTCCTCTGGACATAGTCTGGTGAAATGATAATTACAGCATTTCCCTTTGAAGTTCTAATATGTAGTGGCTGAAAAAACAGCTGCTGTAAGGAATGTAAGCATGTAAGTCCATGGTATTTACTTTGATTTTATATTTAAAACATAGATGTTATTGTTCTGTTTTCTGCTTACATCACCTTTATTTCTTATTAAATCCTTCTATTCTGTTTTCCTTAAGGCATATCCCTTGTAACAAGGAACAAAAAAATAGAAAAACATTTCATCAAAACTAACAAACATATCAGCTGACAGCATATGCAAAATTCAATACTCAGATCTCATCTCTGCAAAGAAGTAAGGGAGGTACATTTTCTTATCAGTTCTTAAGGTTCAATCATATTCATTATGACTGAACAGCCTGCTAAGTTTGTTTGTTTTTGTAGTGGTCCTTCTTTCCATTTCTATTATTGTAGTCATTGTTTGGATTGCTTTTCTGGTTCTGCTTATGACTCAGAAGAAGTTTCTGTCAGCTTTTTTCTCTTAAATCTACCTTTTAGCCCTGGGAAGGTTCATTCAACTCAAATCTAGGTGGTACTTCAGTGGATAGAGTCTGGGCCTAGAGGTGGGAAGACTCATCTTCGTGATTTCAAATCCAGCTTCAGATAATTTTTAACTGTGTGACTGGGCAAATCACTTCACCCTTTTTGCATCAGTTTCCTCCTCTGCAAAATAAATTGGAGAAGAACATGGAAAACTGTTCCATTATCTATGCCAAGAAAACCCAAAATGGAGTCACAAAGAATCATACATGATTGTATGACTGAATCACAATCAAAATATCCAAGTACCATATTTGTTTCAGCATTTTCCAATGGATGGACTTCTACTTGCTTTCCACCTCTTTTCCCATAGCAAGTACTTCTTTGAATACTTTGGTGTATGTGGAACCTTTCTTTCTTTCTTTGACTTCTTTGGGATATATGCTTAGCATTGGACTATCTGTGGCAAAGGGTATGAGTATTTTACCCAATCTTTTAGCACAGTTTCAAATTGCTTCCCAGATTGGTTGGATCAATTCACTTCTTGACTCAGTTTATTAGTATGTCTATCTTCCTACAGCCCTTCAACAATGATCCTTTCTATCTTGTCATTTTTGTTATTTTGCTAGGTGTGAAATAAAATTTCAGAGTTGTTTTGACTTTAGTTTTTCCTATTAGTAAAATGGGATAATCTTTCATATAATCATTAAGTTTTGTAATTCTTCTTTTGTGAACTCTGTTCATATGTTTTGGCCACTTCTCTATTGGGTAGTAGGTCTTGGTTTTATATATTTGTGTTAGTTCTTTCCACATGTTGGATATAAATTTCTTGTTTTTTGCTGAGGCAATTGGGGTTAATTGACTTGCATAGGGTCATACAACTAGGAAGTGTTAAGTGTCTGAGATCAGATTTGAACTCAGGTCCTCCTGGCTTGAGGGCTGGTGCTCTATACACTATGCCACCTAGCTGCCCCCAGATATCAAATTCTTAATCAGAGTTATTTGATGAACAGATTTTTGTCCTCATCACCAGCTTACCTTCTTATCCTACGTGCACTGATTTCATTAGTACAAAAGCTTTTTGATTTCATGTTTGAGCTTTTGATTGTTTCTCTTCCTTGTTAGGTTAAGAATTCTCCTCATAGACAAAACTCTGAAATGTACCTGGTCTGTCTCTCTTCTAATGTTTTTGTTTTTTTAAAATTTGGTGTTATGGCCTTTAATATCTAGGCAGCATATCCATTTAGATTTTATAATGGTATATGGGGCAAGAAATTGTTATAAATTAATTTCTGCCAAATTGCTTTCCAGTTTCCCCCAGAGTTCTTGTAAGATAAGGAATTTTCTAAGTAATTTTTTTCTCAGGTATCCAAAATGGAGAAATGCTCCTTTCCCTTAATTCCTATTTCCTCCCCATTATTTCCTTTTCTCCTCAACATATTTTCTTCAAATAAATTTTATTACTTTTTTCCAACTCTATGAAATTTTCCTTTGGCAATTCAACTGGCATAGTACCAAAATTGTGAAAATTAATTTTCATCTTGTCATTTTTCTTACACTGAAACCTCAGAGTTATTTTGATTGGCATTTCTATTATTACAGATATAAGAAATCTTTCATTGACAGAGAGGTGATGAACTCAAAATATTGAGAGATATATTTGTTTTGGGGGCATATTCATGGTGGGAATTTCTTTGCTCACCTATGCATCCTTATGAGTTTTGCTTTTTCAGGATATTTTTGTCATTGTTCTTCAATAAGGTGGTAGTGCGAGATACAGATTATAAATGTATATAAAATAAATTTGTTTTAAAACAGTCTTTGCTGTAATTATTAATAATTTATAATTCTTCTTTTGATCACTTCATACTTAGACCATTATAAATCTTTTAGTTTGAAATACATTTTTTTCTTTGCAGCAATCTATTGAGTCTTATAAATGAAACTTTTTTCTGTACTCAAATTTCCAGAAAAATGTCTTTTATTATTTCCTACATTATGGAATTCAAATGTAATGGGTGGAGTTAGAGTGAGGGATATTAGCCATTGTGAGGCCAATCCTTGAAGTACATTTGTATGGATATTTCCTGCCTAATTCTTGCCCTTGAGGTAAGCATAGATACTTTCTGCCTGGTTTCATTTCTTAGAGCATGCATAGATATTTTTGCCAACAGATCTGCCTGGTGATCATAGGAAAACACAGAACCAATTTTCAGCCATGATGACTCAGGGATTGGCATAGTTTTATATCAGAAGAAAATCTAATGGGATGTAAAACTGAAAAACCTGTTGGCTAGGGAGTTGGTGAACCGAAATTTAGGGTAAATTCAAAAGCTTCAACAGACTTATCACTCATTCTTTTCTCATGCTCCTCTGAGGAGCAGAATAGCTTTGAGTTTCTGAGTGAAGAAGGAGCACCTGGCTTCCATGTTTGTGATACACATATTACTGCCATTTCTTCTTTTTAAATCTTTCCTGATATTGGGTGAATTTGAAGTGGACATTTCTAAGAACTGTTTGAGAAATCAAGAAATCCCTTCATAGCTTTTAGAGATCACAGATCCCATTAGTGGTTAAAGCCCAGAAGTGGCAAAAGCCCCCCTGGAGCAGTAGTCATCCACAATAGTGGAAGCAGTTCTAGACAGAAATGGAAAGACAAGTCACTAAAAGGCCAGTGGTGGGCTTCAAGGAGCATGTCCCTTAAAGAAAGAAGTGCTGGCCACTGATTCAAAAATGTATTGGCTCTTAGTGTCTGCAAGTCCTCCATGTATCCTCATGAACACACCACAAAAAGGGGGAAAAGAACTTTCAGGGCCAGGAGTTTGAAGTTACCCTTTGGCCACACATGTTTTTACACACGTGCCTCTCTATTTCAAGTCTGAACTTACTCTTCCCAGGATTCTTGTGTGTTCAAGGAGAGAATATGCTCCTGGTTTAGGGAGAACATTTGTACAACATAATTTTTAGCCCTTCTTAGTAAATCCCTTTTCTAAAAAGTAATTAAATCTGACTGTTTAATTGATAATGAGGAACACAACAATACAGTATCTTTACTTAAAGTACTTGAAGTATCAACCCTTCAGTGCTATCCCCAGAACCCTATGGAGAGAAGTAGTAGTCTCCCCTCTGGCAACTCAACCTTTCTGAGTTTAAATAAGTTGAGGATGTAGTCCCGTGGGGAATGTTACATATGTTTTTAAATTTTGTCTTGTACTTCTTAGAGACTTTACTTTGTCTTTTTAAACAATATTTTATTTGTCCTTAATTACATGTAAAGACAGTTTTAACATTCATATTTTTTAAGTTTTGAGTTTCAAGTTTTCTCCCTGTGTTCCTTACCTTCTTCCTACTTGATACAATAAAAATTTTATATAAGATATGTATGTACAATCATTCAAAACATATTTCCATATTAGTTATGTTCTGAAAGAAGATACAGACCCAAAGGGAAAAATGCATACAACACATACACACACACACACATACATATGTAAAAAAACAGTAGTATTCTTTAATCTGCATTCATTCTCCATCAGTTCTTTCTCTGGAAGTGGATAGCATTTTTCACCATGAGTCCTTCAGAACTATATTTAATCATTGTATTGCTGAGAATAGCCAATCCATTCATATTTGATTATTGTACAATATTGCTCTTACTGTGTACATTTTTCCCCTAGCTCCACTTACTTCATTTTGCATCAGTTTGTGACTTTCCATGCTTTTCTGAAACCATCCTGTTCATCATTTCTTATAGCACAATAATATTCCATCACATTAATTTACAACTTATTCAGCCATTCCCCAATTTATGTGTATCCCCTCAATTTCCAATTTTTTGTCCCTACAAAAAGAGTGGTTATAAATTTTTTTTGGTATATATAGATCCTTTTCCCTGTGTGATACAGACCTTGTAGTATTGCTGGATCAAAGGGTACGCACAGTTTCGTAGCCTTTTGGGCATAGGGCCAATTTTCTGACATTACAGAGTAAGTTTTTACTGATTTTTTTTTACATAATCATGATTTCCTCCAGTCGTCTCCTTTCCCCTCCCCCTTCTAAAAATTCATTTCATATAACAAATAATATTATTTAAACACAAGAAAAAAAGAAAAGGAAAAAAAGGAAATAACTGATCAGCACATAAAAAAGTCTAAAAATATGTGCAATGTACAACACTTGTGGACCTTGAACCTCTGGGAAGAAAAATAATTCCTGTAGCCTCCTAGGTAGAAGAGAGTTTACAGGAGAATAGAGGAGGAAACAAAGAATGAGATTAAAACAAGGGGAAATAAAGATAGAAATCTCATTTCAGTGATGAGTATTCCCAGGGGAAAAGAAAATCTAGAAATGGAGATGGAGGAGCTTAATAATGGATATAATCTGCAGACATTTGTTGTTTCTAGATACTACTTATTCTGCCTCAGCAGGAGGATTTTGAAATGCCACAAAAACCTGATGCTCTGAAGAATGGAAAAACAGATCCAGGAAAAAGATTTCCAGGCAAATGGGAACAAATAACCATGGAGGAGTGGACAAAGGATAATAATAAACTGTACATACAGAAATTGCTACCATGGGGCATTATTGGCGATATCCTATCATTTATAGATTTGGTGAAAGTGAAGAATATTTACTTTTTTTCCTAGCCTTCTGTTTATAGATTGGCAGCTAAGTGACATGATAGATAGAGTGCTGGCCTTGGGATCAGGAAGACTGGTCTTTGTGAGTTCAAATCCAATTTCAGACATGTATTAGCTATATTACCCTGGGCAAATCATTTAACCCTATTTACCTCAGTTTCCTCATCTATAAAATTAGTTGGAAAAGGAGATGGCAAACCATTCCAGTATCTCTGCCGAGAAAACCTCAAAGAGAGTCAGATCCAACTGAACTGTCTGAACAACAACAGCAACAACACAATTATTGTTTGCATTTTAGAATTCTTCAGTAAGAACTCTAATTGCCATCCTAAATTAATTTTGGATTTCTTTTAAGCATTGAATTTTAATTTCTTATCTTTGTTGAAATTCTTGTTCCTGTCCCATGATCTCTGAAGAGTCCATAGGATTTTCTCTTTGGATAATATTCATTTTCCTTCATATTATAATATTTTTTCCAAAAATCTTTGTTGTCTTGTATTTTAGGGGAGGTATTCCTTATTCCTTCTTTCTCCATGATCTTTTTTATTGGTTTATCTGCTCGTAAGTTGGGTTTTTATAGAGGCCCCTCTTTCTCTCTTCTGGTATTTCAGTTTTTATTCCCTGTCATTTGCCTTTCATAATCTTCCCCATTATTTTGCCCCTCTTTTAGCCATTACAGTACCTCTGCAACTGGTTTAATAATAGTAGGTCTTAATCTTTTCAGTTCTATGGGGTTCTATGGGAATTGATGAACTATGGTCCTGCCCTTAGGAGTTTCTGGGAGAAAAGGACTGGCCCCAGATGAATCTCTGGTCTCATTTACCATAGGTCTGATGCTCTGTTTTCCTCTAGCATATGGCTCAAGTGCCATATGTAATACATCTTTTTTTTTCCTTCCCAAGTCTTCCCATCCTCCTCCTTCCTTTACTTCAGTGAATAGTATATCTTGAGGATTTGTGAAAGGGAGAGATTAGACAGAACCAATGCCAGGGGAAATCACACTTTTTGAACTCTGACTTAGAAGCCTGCAAGTGTGCTTGGGTATATATAAAGAGTCAGTTGGGGTTAGAGAGAGTGAATGAGAGCTTTAGGTGTTAACATTTTCTGATGCTACATTATATATCTTTTTTCTTTGTGTATCTTATGAACACAACTCTACTCTATATGTGATACATAATTCCCTTCTTTTGAGGTTTGGGTTGAAGAAGTTTATAGAAAACAACTCTTTGGTCATCTTTTATAGTCCTTTTTTTTGAACCATAAAAAAGTAAGACTGCTATTTTGTTTTTTCTTAGTGAGATGCCAATCTTCATCAAAATAAACTTGCTAGAAACAATAGTTCCCTGGCATGCTGACTCTCATGCCCATCTGTTGGGGTGGCATTATGCCCACTCATAGGGTGGTATGCCAGTTTCCATAGGGCACAGGTGCCAACCAAACATAGGTTTAGGAGAATAGCCTGCAGAACATAGTACAAAGATCCTCTGAGTGGCTAGCAATGCCAAATTAGACCCACATGCTTCATTACAAGGGATCACATCTGTTGATGCTTCTGGGCATTATACTGTCAATTAAGGCTCTCTTCCTCTTTTTCTTTATCCATTCTGACTCATGGCTCAGATAATAGGAAAAATAAGAAAAAGCGAAGTAATTATGTTTATTTTAACTACCTGGATGCACAGTCCTTGGGGGAAGGAAATTAACATTTCTTAAAGAATATAATTTGGGATCTTAAATAATATTATTCTATTCTGTGCATTCTATGGCACTGACATTATTTCATGGTTTTTAGATATATAATATGGAATAATGAAACTCTCTATGATTAACAATGTTTTTGGTGACCATTACAATTGACAAAGTTTTTGGTTCCTTCAACATAATATATTGAATATATATTGCATAGAGATAGACTCTCAGAGAAATAAAATCTTGGGGAAATTGCATATTATACATGTTTATTATATATTATCCCTATCCTAGGGATATATTCCTAACCTAGACCTGATTAAAATGTAACTCAGACATGTTTAACAAAATAGAAAAAATACAAACCAACTTAGATAATGTGGGTTTTTTTTGAGCCTTTACAAAATTGTAGGAATCTGTTTCTATTTGAGTTTGATATTGCTGATCTCCAAGATCCCTTTTCTTGTCCCCACACTGCTATTTCATTTCTTTTTTTTTT